>JAESUZ010002473.1:0-125001 GCA_017311185.1 Proteles cristata cristata
CTGTCTGTGGCAAAATGAGAAAGGATGGCATAGCCCCCAAGGTTGCTATCCTTGAAAGATTTTCAGCTTGATATTTTGCTTTCTGTTTCTTGGCTTATTTCAGGCAGGATAGAAAGAGAGGAATGATTATTGTGTGGGTGTTTTGCCTCATTTCCTTGCAGCAGAACCATATTTCATCCACCTATCGAGTGAGAAACCTCAGCTTAGAAAAGGAGGTAAGCACAACCCATTTTCAATAGAAAGAAAACAGATCAAGTTATATCTGACATTCAAAGAGCCCAAGGGAGTCTAGTATCCACCAATTAGAACAAAATTGAGCCTAGTTCTTTCTGCAGCTATTCTAAAGAAAGGTTTTGGGGTGAGGTTTTCTGAACCTTCTGTTCTGTTGATGAATGTTGAGAAGCCATTGTTGATACCAAGGGATTAGTGGGAATGGAAATGAGGCATTGCGTCTCAAATTTGAAGGGGACCTGGCAGTCATTTGGGTTTAAATATCTTCCACAAGTGGTCATTGCCTATACTTAAAATCATTCCAGAGAATACTTGGATTCCAGAGTTGGTTCATTCCATCTTTGGGTGGCTCTTGTCATATTGGAGTGAAAAATTTCTTCCTCTCCAGTCTCTCCATAGTAATAAACTATTACTCTAAGTTTTCCGTAACTACATTTTATCATTATATTTATTACTGTTTTATACTTATATAAAATAGTATGATAGTTGTATCAACTAACAAGATATCTGACAAGCACTTCCCACACATGGAAAATACTATGTTTATGGAGCCATGATGATAAGAGTTCATAAACATTAGTTATTTTATTATTATTGAGCACTTAGGGGATTTTGAGGCATAACATTAGCACATTATAGATACTAATGAAGTCCTCACAATGATATTATGAAGTAGATGTCATAGTCTCTGTAATGCAGATGAGAAAACTGAAACTCAAGGAAACTCAGTCTTTCTCAGTCTTTACATAGTATCGGATAGATTAATAGTATGTGTATTAAATGCTTGTGTTTGTATGTCTAATGGTAGCCAAGCACTTAGAAAAAATAAAAATGTAAGGTCACAAAAGCAGATATTTTGCCAATGCTGCTAGAAATCACTAGGGAGTTATCCTTAGTTCACATCATATTGACGGACAAGAATATGTCCGTATGTATGTCAACTACACATCAATTTAAAAAAGAAAAAGTCACAACTTTTATGGCTATGGTGACTACCCTTTGTTTCAGCTCAAGTACCCCACCAAATCACTCTTTTCTACTTTCTCTGTGCTAAGGGGCAGAGAAACATTGATTTGACACGAAGTCAGCCCAATATATCCACCCAGAGTGGCATGTATCCTCAGCCTTACAAACAGAGAATATTATCTAAAGGTAAAAGAAAATAAGAAAAAGGTCACATTTCATCTTACAGCACACAAATATACTTTAATTTTTTTGCTATATTTTGAAACTTTATTAAATATGTAGTGATTCATTTTGATATTGCTTCAGGTATTCTCCCAGCCACTATTATAATCTTGTCTCTATGGGAATCATATGTTTTAGTTTACAATTCCACAATCCTCTAACCAGTGTCTTAACTCAATTTTTAAAAATGTGATTACTTATTGTGTTATTGTATTGGACCTCATTTGTAAAGCTTGTTTAATTGTCTGCTGTGATTGCTTGCAAATACATGTAGCCTACTGAAAACTGCAAATTAAGGCAACTTCCTGGCAACAAAATTATTCTCCAAGGATCTTGTACACACACACAAAATTGTCTTTTTTTTGTCTAGAGATTATTGGAAAATTCCACCAATACTATCTTTAGAGCTAAGGATTAAGGAAAGTATCTAAAAGTATGGTCAATCACCATTGTCTAGTTGAATCTTTTATGAGGAATCCTGGATTATAAAGTTGCTCTTGAGACGTCTGGGTGGCTCAGCTGGTTAAGCATCCAATTCTTCATTTCAGCTCAGGTCATGATCTCAAGGTTCATGAGATTAAGCCCCATGTGGGGCTCTGCACTGACAGTGCTTGCTCTCTCTTGCTCTCTCTCTCCCTCCTTCTCTCTCTCTCTCTCAGAATAAATAAATAAACATTAAAAGAAAAAAGAAAGTTGCTCCTGAACCACTTCACACCTACGATAATAGCTATAATAAAAACAATACAAAATAACAAGTGTGGGAGAGGATGTGGAGAAATTGGAATGCTTGTACATTTCTGGTGGAAATATAAAATGGTGCAGATGCTATGAAAATCAGTTTGGTAGTTCTTCAAAAAGCTAAACATAGAATTACCATATGACCCAACAATTCCACTCCTGTATATATACTCAAAGGAATTGAAAGCAGAGACTAAAAAAGATTCTTATACACTAATATTCACTGCAGGATTGTCAACAATAGCCAAGAGGTGGAAATGACCAAATATTCATCAACAGATCAATGGATAAACAAAATGTAGTGTATCCAAACAATGGAATATTATTCAGCCTTAAAAAACAAAGCACTAACACGTTACAGCATGGATGAACTTCAAAAGCATTATGTTAAGTGAAACAAACCAGAAACAAAAGGACAAATATTGAATGATTCCACTTAAATGAGGTATCTACAATAGGCAAATTCATAGAGGCAGAAAGTAGATTAAGATTAACAAGAGCTGGGCAAAGGGGAAAATAGGGAGTTACTGCTTAATAATTTCAGAGTTTCTGTTTTGAGTGATAAAAAAAAACTTTTGGAAATAGTGGCAAAGGTTGCACAACACTGTAAATATAATTAATACTATTCAATTATACATTTAGAAACACTTAAACTTTCCATTTTTATATTATATGTACATTTATCCACGGCTTAACCATATTAATAATGTAATATACCAAAAACCACTGAATGGATGAATTATATGTTTGTGAATTGTATCTCAATAAGCCATTAAAAGAAGAAAAAAATGCTACTTAATTAGCAATGGTAACTGTGATGATGATGATGAAGATATAATTCCAATAACAGCAATAACTATCATTTGGCAAGCATCATGCAAGAGCTTTATAGGACTTTACTTCAGAACAGTTCCTTGAGTTAAACATAACAATATTGTCTCACTTTTCACATGAGGTGCAGGGAGCTCAAGTAGATTATACAACTTGCTGATGGTCAAGAGTTGACAGTGGTGATGCTGGGATTTAAATACAAGACTGTCTGAATAAAAAATTCCCTCTCAAACTACCTCATCAGACCCATATACCTTGAAATTTGGAGTATTTGGTAAAATATGTTCCTATAACTCCATTTCTGGGAGTGATAAAAAAGGACTTTCGCTTAGGTCATGATCTCGCGGTTCGTGGGTTCGAGCCCCGCGTCGGGCTCTGTGCTGACTGCCGGCTCAGAGCCTGGAGCCTATTTCAGATTCTGTGTCTCCCTCTCTCTCTGACCCTCCCCTGCTCACGCTGTCTCTCTCTCTCTCTCCTAGAAATAAATAAAACATTAAAAAAAAAATTTTAGAAAGAGGTATGACCAGAAGTGATGGCAGGGAACAACTACAAAGAGCCTTCAGTGCTGTGCCAAGGGTGGAGAACTTTTAATACAGATGATGGGGATCACTGAAAAATTTTCAAAACCAAAATTTATTCCCATTTAATATTGTGGAAATATAATTATTGACACAGCTTGGGATAATGCTTTGGAGGGAAGTACCAAAGGCAGGCTAAGAAGCTAATGTGGAACTATTGCAGAGGCTCAGCATAAGGGGAGTGAGAACCTGGATAAAAGAAAGGGCAGCTAAGTTGAAGGTGAAGGGAGGAATTTGAGAGCTATCTACAAAAGAGAAATGACTAACTTTGAATAGCACTGTATTCATTAGGTAGGCTATGATGCAGTAAAGCATGGACCTAAATATATATAATGGTTCAAACAACATAAAAGTTTATTTCTTGCTCACATTACTGTCCAAGGAAGATGTTCCTTGACAGCTGGAGGCTCTCCTTCATTTGGTGATTCTGGAATCTAGGTTCTTTCCATCTCATGGTTCTACTATCCAGGAGAATTTCATGACAGCAGAAGGGAAGAAAGAGTGTGAAGGGGGAACACATTCATTTTAAAAGCTTTGGTCAAGAAATGGCTTGTAATACTTCCACACACAGTCTACTCACTAGTACTTAGTATCATGGCCGCATCTTACTATAGTGGAGGCTGGGAAATGCAGTATAGCTCCGCACCCAAGAAGAAAAAGAAATGGATTTTGAAAAACATCTAGAAGTTTCAGCACAACCATTAAGTAAAAGAAACGGTCTTGAAATAATTCCCAATATTCAGATCAGCTAACTGGACGAATGGTGGTAACATTAAAGATTATACATTTGCTTGGAAGGTGGGTTAATGAATTCAGTTTGGAACATGCTGACTCAGGGATGCCTATGAAATATCTGTGTGGAGATATCCATATCTGTCTGTGCATAGCCTTAAGGATTAAAGACATACAACATTGGCAATTATACTAATGCACTAAGTTTTATATAAGGTTTAAATGTGCATGCAACATATACAAGATTTATTTGAATCAAATCTCTGAAAGCTCTTCCATTGAATCCTTTGTTGGTCTATACTCACAGGAACAGATGGGGAAAGCACAACTTAATATTATTCCAAAGCAGGAAGCAAATTGATTTCCCATGAAAGCTAAACAATATGTTCTATTCAGGACTGAATTATTACACACTGCACAGCCATCCACAATGAAAAGGAAAGAGATTGGGATCATTGTCCTGGTATGCCTGTGCTTGCTTTAAAATCATGGGGGACAGGCAGAATTGGGATTATTTGCTTGTTTATTTTTCATAGATGTCCTTTTTTAAAAAAAAGCCCCATGCGCCTGAGAAAGGTGAAAAGGAGGTATTAAAGTATCTGATTCTTAAGAGTAGGCTCACTTCACTTCAGTTCTGATTCCCTCAAAGTAAATTGTTTCAACATGAAATCAACTCTCAGGTTCTCTACTAAGCATATTCTCCCTATCTGTAAGCCACCCATTAAGACAAATCTGAATGCTCTTAGTACAACTTGGTAAATCACTGGGGTTCCAGTGTCCTTGATGATTATTTTGTGGTCTGAAAGTGCTGTGTCACTTCCAAGACAGAGGCTATTCACTTGAATGATCTAGGTGATTGGATTAATTAAAGTATTTCCATTTCTCTCTTTTTTTACTTTTAAGAAATAATAAAGTGTATATATTTGTTATTAATAAACCTGGATAATAATACTTAAGATTTTCTATACCTTTGATGTGTCAAACTTTGTTTCAGTATTAATTATGGGATAACAGCACAAGGATGAGGGTGGTGAGGTGGAGGCATTAAATGCCTCACTGGAATCATCACAAAACGGGTAGTTCAATGAGTCTACATGTTTCAACATAATCAGTCAGAGTCAGCTGGGATATATAATTCATTAATAAATGTCTATAAAACAAGCTTAAGAATTTTCCAATGCATTATCATGTGAAATATGGAACAATGGGGCAAAAAAAACCAACAACTATAAAACAGAAATCCTATGAAAACCTAGATAAAACAAAATATACCCAAGCGGTTAAGATGGGGGGGGAGGAGCAGGTGATGGGGAGAAGGAGAGGGAGATGTTGAACACATGTACAATGCTTTTTGCCCTTGGGAGAAAAAACTCTGGCAGTATAATAGTTGGAGTGTTAGAAAAGACCTCAGCACAAACTGCCAAAATGATATAAATGAAAATGCTTCTCTTGCTTTTCTTCAGAGAACAAATATTTTTCTACTTGTACCAATGAAAACCCCAGATGCTACACAGTCAGCCAATCTGTGTTTACTTCTCCCTGTTATGTAGCCTGTCTTTCCCCTAACTCTCATACTCCACAGGGGAGTCAGAGTTCTACAAACAGCCTAAGATGAAATCATCATTATTGTGGCTTTTGCATGCCGAGCTGTGGCTTGGTCCCATAATTCCAAACACTAAACCCATAGAGATGAAAAAGATTAGCAAAGGCTCTTTGCCACTCTAGCTGCAGGAGTCCACTTGGAGGGCTTCTCCACTGACTAACCCTCATGGAAACCCAGTGCCAGATTCTGTATCGCTACAAAACACAAGGTTGCATTGCATACTTCTTTATGTGGATGCCAGATGGAGTTGCCAGTAGGGGAAAATGACTAGATCTTGCATCTATATTTCTTTTATGATTCAAGGTAAAAAGGAAAACCCTTCACATATCAATTGCTAACATGCCCTCAGTCCTTGTACTTCTCCCTCATTGGGATTTCATTGCTTCAATTAATTTCTACCTCAATTAATATTCATCAAGTGTCCACAGTGAGCTACACCCAACTAGGGGTGGGGAACCTAATAAGGATAATCACTCCCTCTGTCCATATTTCTAGTGTGGAATGCATTCATCAATATGGAAATTTCCAGCACCCCCACTGACCTTGAATAACTGGCCTTCATGAACTCTTCAGAAGTAATTATTAAGCCATCTGCCTTACGTAGACATACATGACCCTAGAGGAATTCCAGTGCAAGTAAGAGGTGTATCTGTCTGATACATCTGCCTTTGACTGTGCCAAGGACCTTTTTATAGAGCTCTCTGTAATAAGATGTTTAGAGGATGTCAACAAAGTACAATCCTAACTATAAAAAAAAGTACATTTAATTTTTCTTTGCAAAAAAAGAATAGTAATAATGTTGACATTTAGAATGTATTAAGCCAATAGTTTAAGAAGAAACTGATTCCCCACCCACCCAAAAAAGGCATAAAGAGATAACCCAGTGTCTTCCCAGTTCTCTATAGGACAAAGCTTCCCAAATGTGAAGGGGTGACAATTTTCAAAGTTTCCTTTGCTCTGAAATTTACTGCTTAATACTTCTCAGTGGCAGGCATGGTCAGTGGTGGTCCCACATATACTTTTCAAGACAACACAACAAACCTGAATTAGCACTAATATGTTAGCTGTGAGCTATCTATGTATGCAAATAAACAAACTTTTACCTGTATTTTCTATATTTGAAAATTTACACATTGATACACAGATATGAAGATTGCCATATAAGTCCACAATAAGTCTGAGGAATTTTTAAAGTTATTCTGAGTCATTCTAAATGATTAATTCTGGCTTAAGAGAAGTAATAAAAATTATCTGGTATCTATACGAAATTAGTTTTCCTACCTTTATTACTAATAAAGCAAAACCCTGTGGGATCTAATGTTTTACTAGTATCTTGAAGATGTGCATTGTTTATTCTGCTTGTCTCAAATTTAATGCAAGAAGTTTGCATTACCAACAGCCCTTCTTCACAGTTAAAAGGCACCTCAATTGTTCTTAAATAGCATACAATAGTATTCCACACTGTAGCTGTGCTCACCTTTATATAATATTCCAGCCTTCATACCCTGGTTATAAATAAGTCATTTACTAATACCTGGGACTTAGAAAGTCAAATGTCCATTTCTAGTAATTTAACTTGTAGATAAGCATAATACAGTAAAAGGTCAATTATCTGATGTACTCATAGCCCATTATGGTGTGGTATCAGTATGCATTCCTGCAGAAAGAGATGACACACACAAACAGGGTAATTAAGGAAAATTTAAAAGTTAAACCATTTACAAAGGTGTGGGCGGAGTTTAGGAAAACTAATATGGGATATAGGAAAACTAATATGGGATACTGCAATCCCCCCAGGGCTAGCAACATTAGAAACTCTAAGGCCTGAAGAAACAAGAGAAGAGAGCCATTACTAGAAGCTGGGGAGAGTATCAATATGGGTTCAGCTGTGGTCTTTAGTTAGAGGGAAGCAGAAAACTCCTGGTGAACAAACAGAGAGGGAGCCACGGGATAAACATCCACTCCTATTCTTAACCATCTTCCTATTTCATGCAAGTGCCTCCCACTGACTAAATGGGAAACAAAAGGGCAAGGGAGCCTAGTGAGGTAGTCTGCAGAGGTTAGCCTCCTCAGGCAAAGAGTAATTGATACAAGGGATAAAAAGGGGCACATATGACATTCAGCCCAGAAGCTCTGCCTCATTGTTGGATGTTTTTGGACTCTGCTCTAATGATAATGCCAAGATCTCTTTCTGTCACATTGTGAAAGGCAAGAATATGGCATGTACTGTACTATGAATATAATAATTTAGGTAAACTACATAATAAATGGTATATTGTAAATGCAATAGTCTGTAGTTATGATGTACTAATAAACTGTTATCCGAAAACTCAGCATCCCAGAGCTATACTGGTTCAATAGGTTAAAGGTAATTACCAATAACATGTGAGATGCATGAACTGAAATAATCTGTTGTAGGACATTAATGTGAAGTTCTGAGTCTATACTAACATCCTTTGAGAAACTTAAATATATTTGTAATGTTATCTTTAATTTCTTTTTATTTTTCCCAAAGTTTCACTATATATGTAGTAAACACAACTTGAATTTAATGTTTTGTTCATATCAACACAACTGGTTTAGTCCTGAATACAAAAATTCATAGTAGAACAAAAATGTTCACTTAACTCTAGGAGATTTCCTTACCTGAATAATCAAATAATTACTCCTCTGGAGATTTTTTTCTATAGAAATATTTCCAAACACTATCTAGATGTATTATTTCTGTCTCATTAATGAATTTTGGACTCAACATATTCAACTAAGTCATGATGTTTGGGCAAATTTACTTTTAAACTTTTGTCTTTCTCTTCCATTTTATGAGGCATCACTGGGTGAATAATATTTTGAACAACTCATTCACCATTTGGCTTTTCTACTACTGTAAGGCATTCATTAGTATCAGTTGATTCCCATTTCCTCTTGCAGAACTGAATGAGGAGTTTCCATCTATAAAAGCCCAGCCTTCCCTTGAAATCATGTTCATTATAATAAATCCTTCAGTGTCCTCTGAAGAGTGCTAACTCTTCAAGTACTCCTCAAACAGAGCCTTTGGCTGCTAATGTGGTGCCATCCAGGGAGTCTTTAATGGCTGGCCAGGGAACCAGCCCTCCTGTCTGATTCATAAAGCCAATCCACCACTGAAACTTCTCACAGCAATCTGTTTGTGTACTGAGGCAAAACCAGATGCTAGGTGACCAGGATTCTGTAGTCCTTCACAGAGTATTTCTCAGCATTTTTTTTTTTTTTTTTTTGATTACCAACTTTCACCTATGGAGATTTTTAAGATATATTTTTCCAAAAACCTCCCCACACGATGAAATATTAATATCACAGATTCGTATACATCTGCTTATGTACTGTGTGACCCTTTGGAGGGCCACAAATCATTATAAATCTCTAAGATTTTTTGGCCCAACCAAGAACTAATATGTACCTCCTTGAAAATGATAATCACCTTCATTGAGAAGGAATGCCTTACTTGGAGGACTTGGAGGATTTGAAGGACTACTTGGAGACCTTCAAATTACAAGATACTGGTTTACTGGATTTCTACTTTATCTAGAGTGAAGGATAATGGTGGAAAAGAGATGAAAATAAAAGACTACCATGGCTTTGATGTAAGGCCCTAATCAATTAATCAACAAGAGATTTACTGAGTTCCGACTTAGTAGAACTCTGCAGATATAAAAGATACAGGGTACAATGTTTTTTTTTTTAAAAAAGGTTCCATTCTTTAACTATCTATTCTATATGCACAGGCCATCTTCAGATGTGCCTCATATATTTGCCATAATTTTCAAATGTTATTGAATTATGACTTCATTCTCTGGAGAGCGCTTCTGAAAAATACTTCTCTATATACAGATATGCTTACAAAGATGTTAAAAATCTCAAAAATACAGTGAAAACTCAGCCTTAGTCACTTTGCTAGAGTCAGGGGAAGGAATGCATGATCGGCTTTCTAAACAGGAGCCTCTAGGTTTGATGCCAACCCTGGAAAAAGTAATCGCTACGCCAGTAATACAATTCCCTTCATTTCCAATTTAGTAATATAAATATTCCTATTAACGCTTGTTCTGTCACCATAGTAACAATAAAGTCTTCCTGAACCTGAATTTAAAATGAGTAACTAATAGCACTTGAGCACAGAGATATGTCCTGGAAAAGTGATTCCCAGACACAGATCAGTTGACCTCCCACATCTGAATCACCTGCAGAGCTTATCAAAATTACAGATCCAAAGTTATAGCCAGACTTAGTGGAGAAGAGTTTCCAGAAGTGAGGCCTAAGGATCAGCAAAGTATTTTTCAAAAGCATTTCAGTTGATTCTAATTTACAACCAGGTTTGGAAGGCACTGCAGGATAGTCAAAAGCATTCATTTGCTACAGAAACAAAGAAAAAAAGGCTACATAGTGCTCTGACATTCAGATTTTGCTGGTCACCAAATTTGTGATCTTGAGCTAAGGACTTAGAATTCTCTTGACTTTCTCATCACCCTCTTTTCTGTATGTTTTCCAGTTTCTCCTTATTCTTAGCTTCCTCTTATCCATAAATCCTTTCGAATTCAAGCTGCCTCAGGGCGTATCTTATGCACCTTCTCTTTTATATCTTTCAGCTTCTGTTGTCATTAATAATTTCCTTGCTCTTTCCTTTTGTTTCTTATTCTGAATACCTGAAGGAAATTAAATTGATTCAATCCACCACCATCATCCCTGATAGACAATGTTCTCATAGGCCACTGGACCAGTAGACAGTCTGTGGTTTGGTTGCTTTACAGTTGGACGCTCTCCTCAGTCAAGGCAGCTGAGGCCTAAGTTATTGGGATCACATGGTACAGAACAAGGTCATCTCAGTATCTGGAACGATTAGAGCAGTTCTCCTCAATAAACGTTACGTTTATGGTCATAGTTGCCAAGCGGAGGCACTGCCTAAATCGTTCCTTTCTTCTTTAAAATTCTATAATTTTATTAATAAATAATATTCAACCAAGCATGTGGATGATGACAAGTGTATATATATATATATATATATATATACATATATATATGTATATCTTGATTCAGTGTTATATTCTAATTAAGTCATCTATTTATTTTATTTATTTTAATATAGTTATTGTAAATTTTGTTTCCATATAACACCCACTGTTCACCCCAACAAGTGTCCTCTTCCATGCCATGCCCATCACCTATTTTCCCCTCTTCCCGACCCCCCATCAACCCTCAGTTTGTTCTCAGTATTTAAGAGTCTCTTATGGTTTGCCTCCATTCCTCTCCGTGACTATTTTTCCCCTTCCCCTCCCCCATGATCTTCTGTTAAGTTTCTCCTGATCCACATATGAGTGAAAACATATGGTATCTGTCTTTCTCTGTCTGACTTATTTCACTTAGCATAATACCCTTGAGTTCCATCCATGTTGCTACAAATGGCCAGATTTCATTTTTTTCTCATTGCCACATAGTATTCCATGGTATATATAAACCACATCTTCTTGACCTATTTGTCAGTTGAAATTTCTTACTCGACACATCTCCAAAGGCAAGGGAATCAAGAGCAAAAATGAACTATTGGGACCTCATCAAGATGAAAAGCTTCTGCACGGCAAAGGAAACAATCAACAAAACTAATAGGCAACCAAAGGAATGGGAAAGGATAGTCACAAATGACATATTGGAAAAAGGGCTAGTATCCAAAATCTATAAGGAACTCACCAAACTCCACACTCGAAAAACAAATAATCCAGTGAAGAAATGGGCAGAAGACATGAACAGACACTTCTGCAAAGAGGACATCCACATGGCCAACAGACACATGAAATGATGCTCAGCATCCCTCATCATCAGGGAAATACAAATCAAAACAACTCTGAGATACAACCTCACGATCAGAGTGGCTAAAATGAACAAATCAGGAGACTATAGATGCTGGCGAGGATGTTGAAAAACAGTCATCCTCTTGCACTGTTGGTGGGAATGTAAACTAGTACAGCCCCTCTGGAAAAAACTGTGGAGGTTCCTCAAAAAATTCACAGTAGAACTCCCCTATGATCCAGCAATAGCACTGCTTGGAATAAGTCATCTATTTCTTTCTTTTTTTTTTTTTAATGTTTTATTTATTTCTAGGAGAGAGAGAGAGCGTGAGCAGGGGAGGGTCAGAGAGAGAGGGAGTCACAGACTGAAACAGGCTCCAGGCTCTGAGCTGGCAGTCAGCACAGAGCCCGGCGCGGGGCTCGAACCCACGAACCGCGAGATCATGACCTGAGCGAAAGTCGGACGCTTAACCGACTAAGCCACCCAGGCGCCCCAAGTCATCTATTTCTTAAATGCCTTTGAAGAACCATGAGGCACCTATGTTGGTTTATGATTAAGGGTTGCCCTTGCTGTGTGACAGTCTTTTTTACTTATTTCTTGTTAAATAAAAGGTTATAATTCATGAATATTTAAGATAATTACATTTACCTCTTTTTCTTTTGCCTCTGAAGAGGGGAATTCCTACACCATCCATACCTAACTCTTACACATGTGCCATGGATTTCACTTCTTCCTATCAACTTTAGGACCTGAACTCACTGGTTATTCTTAACTGTCTTTATCTTCAACTTTTCTTTTCCCCTACCTCCTTCTTCTCAGTTTATACCCAAGTAAACTTCACTCCCATTTTCAAAAGAAAACTTTCATTAGACCAAAATCTCAATATGGGTGATGAGCCCATATTTTATTCCTCTGGATTCTGAAAATGTGTGGTTTGCTCTCATGATGCTCCTTCTGCATTTTACAGTCACTCTTTAACCTACTTCTGCCCCAACCATCCAATGATTTTGTCCTAAGTGACCACTGCCTGCCTACTTTCTGAGGCCTTTCATTTTATTTTTTGTCCTTTTCTTATTTGAAATTTGACACTGCTGATCACCCTTTACTTCTTAAAACTACCTCTTACCTTGGATACCATGACACTATTCTTTTGTGGCTCTCCTATTAACTCTCCATTTTTAAAAAATTTCTTAATGTTTATTTTTTATATTTTAAAATGTTTTATTTATTTCTGAGAGAGAGAGGCAGCGTGAACAGGGGAGGGTCAGAAGGAGAGGGAGATACAGAATGTGAAGCAGGCTCCAGGCTCTGAGCTGGCTGTCAGCACAGCCTGATGCGGGGCTCGAACCCACGAACCATGAATTCATGACCTGAGCTGAAGTCAGACGCTTAACTGACTGAGCCACACAGGTGACCCAATGTTTATATACTTTTGAGAGAGATAGGAGTGTGTGTGTGTGTGTGTGTGTGTGTGTGTGTGTGAGAGAGAGAGAGAGAGAGAGAGAGAGAGTGAGTGCAGGGGGAGGGGCAGAGAGTGAGGAAGGCATATAATCTCAGGCAGGCTTCAGGCTCTGAGCTGTCAGCACAGAAATTGAATGATGCAGGGCTGGAACTCACAAACCACGAGATCATGACCTGAGCCAAAGTCGGACACTTAACCGAGTGATCCATGCAGGCACCGCTTAACTCTCCATTTCTAATGGACCATCTTTATAGACCATTCAAATATGAGTTACTACCCTTACTCATCTCATAGTCTGAACACTGGTATTTCATTTTCTTAAATACTTTTTCATGTTTTATTTATTTCTCAGAGAGAGAGAGAGAGAAAGAGAGAGAGAGAGCATGAGCAGGGGAGGGTCAGAGAGAGGGAGATACAGAATCTGAAGCAGGCTCCAGGCTCTGAGCTAGCTGTCAGCACAGAATCTGACACGGGGCTCGGACCCACAAACCGTGAGATCATGACCTGAGCCGAAGTTGGATGCTAAACTGACTGAGCCACCGAGGAGCCCCCGAAAAATGGTATTTCAAAAAGATATTTCAAATTGTTTCCTCTAATATTTTTTTTCAACTTATATCTAGGTCTTGACAAGAATTTAAAGATTCCTCTGGGGACAATGTAGTTAGGGGCAGAGATTATGTTTCTTGGTTCCTCTTTCCTCCTAAGCACTTATTCTCAGGTCAAATGCATCAACCAGATCTAGCGCAAATTTGAAGATAGTTCTTAGGATCCATTCTGAGAATAGTAGTGTGTTGTGCCGTCTACGTCCCTCTTCAGAACTGAAGGGCTCATTCCTGCAGCTTCTGGTAATGCAGCCAAGAGACTGTCCTCAGCTTTCAGCATGCTGCAGAAATTGTCCTCAGCTGGAAAGAGCTGCTTCACATAAGGCCATGGCTAATTTCCAGGGGCTAACTGCATCCAATGAGCATAATGGGGAAGTATAAAGACATAGCCCCTTTGATACAGTAGTCACTGTAGGGTTGGTTGAAGCCTGTTTGAGAATTGTTTCAAAAAAACAGTTTTTTTTACATGTATTTATTTTTGAGAGACAGAGTGAGACAGAGCGCGAGCAGGGGAGGGGCAGAGAGAGATGGAGACACAGAATCTGAAGCAGGCTCTAGGCTCTGAGCTGTCAGCACAGAGCCCCACGCAGGGCTCCAACCCAGGAACTGTGAGATCATGACCTGAGCCGAAGTCAGATGCTCTATCTTCAGGGACCATAGTACCAACTCACTTCTCCCTCTGCCTGGTATGCTTCCTTCCCTGACCCTTCAGGTATTGATCTGTACAGCACCCTCCCCTAATAAACCTCCTGCATGCTAATCTCTCTCTCTCAGAGTCTTCCTCAAAGGGAGGCCAATCTGCAACTCTGAGTCACCTAGGCAGTCAACCTGATTGTTCACTACGTCAGCTGATCAGCACTACACGTATGCATGTACTTTGCATTTCAACATCCCCTATGCTGCCAGGCCTCATAGAAGACCACCTCTCACTTGGTCCCCCACAATTAAAACTGTGGATAATAAAATCCAGTGCAGGGAGGATAATGCAGGCAGAATACTTTGAAGTCATAAAAGAAACTTCAAAATACTCCTATAACTTAATCAGGAAAAAACATATCAAATAGAAGAAAGGCAAAGTGGCATAAAGCTCTAATGTAAGTCAAGTTTTAGAAAGGAATAGCCTCCTACAATGTCCTACAACTATAATAAACACATAATAAATTTTCTAAGACAGTTCCCCGTACTGACAAAGCATGAGATGGAAGGGTGTGGACTGAAGAATCAACCTGATTGCTCATTCTACCTCAAATAGACTTTTACATGTGTGAAATCTACCATCAGATAAATTCAAAAAGCCTAGCCTGGCTCTGACAACCATGGGACCTGAGACTTTCTCCTTAAAAGTTAATCCCTAGGCTTACAAAAGATTTAGTGCCAAACTGAAGGATGGGAAGAGACAGACAAATGTTCACACAGCTTCCAAACTGCCCTTGTTTCTTTTCTCTCTGCACAGTTATTCACTCTCTAGATACATCTGTTTCCCATCTCTCAGTTGTTGCCGTTGATTTCTCAGACCCTGAGGATCCTCCTTATAGCCTAATGTCACTGAAGATTGGTACTTCTATAACAGACCCTATTTGACCCAGTTCCCAGAATCTCCCTCAAGAACAGTTGTGACTCATTTTAGGCTGTGCTGTTTGTTTAATCTGTTAAAAAGAAAAGTGTGGATAAGGTTATGCAGAGCACTGCTTTACTAATGAAATATGCATGATGAATGTTAACATTCAAAGTGTTGTTTCAAGCATTGATCTCTATCTCCTCATGCTCATTTGCTTGAGTGTTGAAAAAAAAAAAAAAAAAGACCATCGTAAGGCCAAAATTCAAATGTTAAAATTGCTGTTTGATTTGCAGGGGTGACCAGTGTTTGCAGAGTCACTTGGTTGTCTACCCTGCCCATCTGAGACACTGTTGTCCTTGAGCTATTGTTCAAACTGGACTCTCCTGCACCCTTATGATTTTTGCCAGCCCTGTCCAAAAGCTGCTAGTGTTTTCCAGTCATGCTCAACAATGTGGTCCACTCTAGCAGCTGTGATTCAGAGTGTTTTTAAAAAGCTCTTTGCCTTCTTAGTTTGTGGTCACTTCAGTTCTTCATTCATTAGGGGTTTGCCTACCACATATAGTAGGACTGGGATAACACAAGCATTTCATCAATGCACACAGACTGACTGTGTTTTATGGCCCTCTTTTTATTTGCTTCCGTAAGCTCTGGTTATCATCTATTAGTACATAACTTAGTGGTATAATCCAGCAACAATAATTATTACTATTATTATCTCTCATATTTCTGGGGCTGGCTGGGCTCAGCTAGGTACTTCCTGCTCAGAGTTTCTCATTTGGCTACATACTAGTTGCTGGACTCATCTCAGTCTTTCTCACTCACATGTCTGGTGGTTCATGGTGGCAGTTGACGGGGACCTCAGCTAGAATCGTTAGCCAGAACATGAGCACATGGCCTTTCCTTGTAGCGTGGGCTCCCTCATAGCATAGCAGTTAGGTTCCAAGAGCGAGCAGCCCAGAGAGAGAGACAGCTAGATAAAAGTTCTATCACCCTTTATGACTTTGCCTTGAAAGTAACATGGCATCACTTCTGCTACATTATTTTGATACAGACAGTCACAGAGATCCACCCAGCTTCAGAAGGAGGAAACAGACTCCACCTCTCAGTGAGGGAGTGGCAAAATACACTGTAAGAGGAGAATGTACAATGGAAGAGATTGTTATGGCCACCATTCAAAAATACAGTCTCTGGCAATAAAAAACTTTTAAAAATTACATAAATGATATATATTCATTGTAAAATATTTTAAAATACATATAAGTAATAATTACTGTTTAACATTAAACAGGACTTATAAGCACTGTCAACTTCAGGCTCTTGAAAACCCGTATGAAAATTCTATTTTCTAATCCTAATGTTATAATACACTGGTGTTCTTGCTGCTTCCAGATACAAAAAACAGTCTGAGACATAGTTTGAGTGCTTAAATATTGAGAATTTTGGACAGTTTGATGCTTAACAGAGGGTCAACAAGACAAAATATATAAAGCCAGAACAGTCTTATAAAACTCACTGTGTGCTTATCCCACTTACAGAATACTGTAGTGGACTATTCCTTTCTAAAACGTCACTTAATACAGATCTTTATTCCACTTTACCTTTCTTGCCTTTGATATGTTTACTTTCCTTGATGCATTTATAAGAATATTTTCAGAGTTGTTTTTATGCCTTTTCAAAATATTCCACATATATTGCCACCATGTGATCCTCTACAGTACCGTCAGTCATTTATAATGCCAAATAGAACAATTAAATTACAACTTTGTATTGTCATTTAAAATACCCATTTGCACAGCAGTGCCTGAGAAAACAAAAGATGACAAATCAGTATCATGACAAATCATACACAAGTCCATTAAAATGTATTATAAGGGGAAATGTGTATAATACATTAAAGAAAAAATGATACAAAACTGTATGTATATACAGTGTGATGACTTTTGTTTCAATTGCATACATATACAGGAAAAATTGCAAGAGGATAGTGAAATTGTAGTGATATCATTTGCTTCTTTACACTATTCTGTATTTTCCAAGTTTTCTAAAGTGAACATATATTCTAGTTTTAACTCAAAAATAGAAGTTTATACATTGTACAGCCAAGGTCAGAAGAAAATAGTAAAGAAGAAACCCTCAATCGTGTACACTATCCATGGTGAGGCTTGTACACATCCTTAATTTATCTAATTTTCATTAAACTTGTGGTGCATACAACCATTTAATCAATCCTGAAGAGTAGATATCTTCCATTTCATACCTTTTTAGAGGTACATTTCGATTGACACAGGTAAACCACTTGGAAAGATCTCACTGAAATACAAGAGAAAATACAAGACTAAGTGATATAAAATATTCTGCTTGTAAAATTATAAATGTGTAAATGTATTACCAGTGCAAACCACTAGGACATGGAAATTTACACTTCATTCTGCACTTGTTATATTTGCTGTAAATATGAGTGAGTGGAATGTCATTCTTTTTGAGATGGCTTAAGTTATTAAATTCACATCCCCATTCAAATGATTTATTTGCTGAGAGCAACAATATCACATGCCAAAGAGAACAGAAAACAGGAAGTATATATAAAAAGGGCAGAGACAGAAGCATTTTATAATTTATCAATATATGAAGGCTTAATATTAGTTTTTGTTTAAAAATAAGTACTATAAGAATAAATGGATACTGGGAATATGTGGTTGACTGAGGCAAAAAAGGGTGAGATGGATACTTGGGCTATAATAATGAGTCAACCATTTTGGCTGTGAGTCAAAGTGTGGCACATCTAACATCTTGAGTGAGTAGAAAAACAACTCTTGTGGGCACCTGAGTGACAGTCATTAAGCATCTGATTTCAGCTCAGGTCATGATCCCACAGTTTATGAGTTCGAGTCTCACACTGAGTGAGCTCGAGCCCCATTTGGGGTGAGCTCAAGCCCTGCTTTGGGTGAGCACAAGCCCTGGATAGGAAGAGCATGAGCCCCACATCAGGTGACCATGAGACCTGCTTTGGGGGACCTCGAGCCCCACTTTGGATGAACTGAGCCCCACTTCGGGTAAAAGCACAAGCCCCATCTCGGGTGAGCCCCGTCTCTCTGTCTCTCTCTCACTCTCTCTGTCTCTGTCTGTCTGTCCCTCCTGGGATCCTTAACAACAAAAAAAGAAAAGAAAAGAAAGGAAAAACAACTTTTGTGTTTCACTTGTTTTGCACTGGACTCATTTAATATGTTTGCCAAGTATTATAAAGGCATATTTATGTATTTCCACCAAATAAATGCAAATAATTACAAATTCCAAAGGACATTTTCCAAGGACTTGTGGGGGTAATTTTTTCAGTCAACAAATGTATGCATTTGCTATAATTCATAGAGAAAGCACCTCTTGGTTTTCCTTGTACTTATCTGGCAAGCATTCAAATCCTTTACAAGTGTGTTCCTTCTCTTTCCTTCTCTTTAAATTTTGCTGCTCCCACAAATCTATACTTCGATCCTATTCTCCTTTCACTATCGATAATCTTTTTGGGAGGTCCCATCTTCGGCTATAGCCACCAATAACAATGACTAATGATTCATGCCTATGTCACCAGCTCAAATACTTCTCCTTTGTTTCAAACCCACAAATCCAACAGCCTCTAGACATGTCATCCAAATGTACTAGAAGAACTTCAAACTCACAGTCTAACTGATCTCGTCACTTTCACACAATCAAACATGCTATAACTCCAGCTTCAGGCCTTCACTGTTTCTTGCCTGATTATAGATAAAGACATCTAAACTACTCTCTCCACATCCACTTTTGCCAACTTTCAAGTATTCAATTCAATATTTAGGGAATTGGGAGGGAAGCAGTTCTTGGTTTAAAATTCTTCATTGTCTCCCTATTATCTTCAAGATAGTTATTCTAACTCTGCCTATGTCTCCAGTCTTGCTTTTTATTCCAGTTTCTTACTGAACCACTTTCAATTCCTTGGACACAGGTTTGTTAAACCCTTTAGATTACAGGAAACATACTTAATTTAGCTATCTAAAGTGGTCAGAATTTATTTCAAAACTTTATAAGTTAATTTAGGAGAAAAGAATCTCCCACAAACCAAGAATAGCTGCCATTTAGGACCCAAAGCGTCATGCCATTTTGTCAACACTTAAGCAGGATTTCTATAGAGCTTGGGATGAAAATAGTCTCCTATAGTTTCTTCTAGAAACTTTGTTTTACCTTTCAGATTCAGACCTACAATGAACCTGGAATTGATTTTTAGTTTTGGTCTGAAATAGGGACAAAGTTTCATCTTGGATATGTGGCTATTTGGATATATGGATATCTAATTGATTCAGCACCATTTACTGAAAAGCAGACCTTTCCTCGGTGTTCTGAATGGCCATCTATGTTTTATATCAAGTATTCATATACATGAATCAATTCGAGATTCTCTATTCTGTTCAAATAATCTATATTCTGACACTTTGCTTAATTAAGGTAGCTTTAAAATAATGCTTGATATTTTATGAAGCAAGTCCTGTAAATTTATTATTCTACAAAAATGTCTTGTCTATGTCTGGCTTTTGAATATTGATGTAATATGTCAATTTCAACATAAAAATATTGCAGGGCACCTGGGTGGCTCAGTCAATTAAGCGTCCAACTCTTGGTTTTGGCTCATGAGCTCATGGTTTCATGAGTTTGAGCCCCATGTTGGGCTCTGGCCTACCTGACATTCTCTCTCTGCATTGCCCCCATCTGTACTGTCTCTGTCTCTCTCAAAATAAATAATAAATTGATTTTTAAAATATTCCAAGATGTTCACTGGAATTGAAGTGAATTTTATGTCAATTTATCAATTTTGAGATCACTGGCATCTTTGTGTTTTCTTCCAAACTATGAATGGTGTTATGTTCAACTTTTTAAAAAAAATTTTTAATGTTTTTATTTATTTTTGAGAGAGAGACAGTGTGAGGAGGGGAGGGTCAGAAACAGGGAGACACAGAATCCAAAGCAGGCTCCAGGCTCTGAGCTAGCTGCCAACACAGAGCCTGATGCAAGGCTTGAGCCCACAAATCGTGAGATCATGACCTGAGCTGAAGTTGGACCCTTAACTGACTGAGCCACCCAGGCGCTCCTATGTTCAACTTTTTAATATATTTGTTACTTTATTTGTTGAGAAAAATGTTCAATAATATTTTAAGGTTTTCTTTGAACTTGTCTTGAATTTCTTTAGACTTATGCCTACATATTTAATTCATATGATATGACTATAAATTACATCATTTCCATTTTCATTTTAATTATTTATCAAATATTGAAATACAGTTCATTTTTATGTGTGGACTTGTTAAAATCTCTGCTAAATTTATCAATTCTAATAATATGTTCATTTAATTTTCAAAATTTTTAATATAAATTAACTTTTAATGTTTGTAGGGTTTTGTTGATAACCTCTTTTTCATCCCTACCTATTCATAAATTTTTTGCCTTCAATTTTTTACAGAATCCTGCAAGAGAGAGTATCAATTTTATTAATCTTTTCACAGAAATAACTTTGGTCTTGTTAACTCTTTCTACCACATGTTGTTGTCTATTTTATTAATTTTTGTTCTGGCCAACATTAATTATTTTCTTCTATTTTCTTTGTGTTTACTTTTCTGTTATTTTTCTGATTACTTGAAATGGATGTTGGATCACTGCTTATAAGACTCTTTTCTTTTAAATATATGCCTTTAAGGTAATAAATTTTATTTTAAGCCTGGCTTTAGCTGCATCTCACAAATACTGATATCCAATATTTTTATTATAATTCAGTTAAAATACCTCCCAATATCCATTTTGAATTCTTCTTTAATGTATAAATTATTTAGAAGTACTTTGGTAAATTTCTGAATGTATTAGTATTGTCCAATAATGTTTTTCATTATTAACTTTTATCTTAATTTTACAACAGTAGGACAGCATGATCCACTATTTCAATCCTTTAAAATTTACTGAGAGTAGCTTTATGAACTAGTATTGGCCAACACTGGCAAATATTCCATGAATCTGACCCTGAAAATTTTTATTTACTCTATAGTTTGGGGGTACACTGCTCATTATACAAAAATTAGGTCCAGTATATTACAAATGCCATTTAAAACTTCTATGTCACTGCTGGGTTTTTTCAGCTTTACTGAGGTCTAATTAACAAAAATTACATGTATGTAAAATGTACAAATAGGTAAGTTTTTATATGCATACACATATGAGAAACCATTACCACAACCAAATAATTAATACATCCACCTGTATTAGTTTCCTGTGGCTGCCATAATAAATAAATAAAGAAATAAATAAATTACCATAAAGTCAGTGGCTTAAAACAACATGACCATTCTCTCAGAGTTCTGGAAGACTTAAATCCAGAATCAAGACATCACAAGGGCCACACTGCTTCCAAAGGCTTTAGGAAAGAAGTCTTACTTGCCTCTTGGAGTTTGTGGTGTTTCCTGGTGTTACTAGTCTTGTGGAAGCATAGTTCCAATCTATACCTCAACATTCACATGTGGCCTTCTAGCCTGTGTGTGTCTAATCACCATCTCCTTGCACTTTTAAGGATACTACTCATTGGATTTAGGGTCCACTCTAAATCTAGGATGACCTCTTCTCAGATTCTTAATTTCATCTGTAAAAAACTCATTTCCAAATAAGATCACATTCATAAGTACTAAGGGTTAGGACTTCTATATATCTTTTGGAGGGATACAATTCAACCAACTACACCATAACATCCACCCAAAAGTTTCCCTATAGCTCTTTGTAATTCCTCCCTGTTGCCTCTCCCTGACCCCCTCCCCTGCCCTATCCCCAGTAATTAGTGATCTTCTTTCTGTCATTATATACCATACTAGATTTCCTAGGATTTTACATAAATGGAATCATAAAATATACACTCTTTTGTTCTATATTCTTTAGCTCAGCATAATTATTTTGACATTTATTCACAGTGTAAGATATATCAATAATCAATTCCTTTTCATTGCCAGGTAGTATTATACTGCATGGATATACCACAGTTTATTCATTCACCTGTTGACAGATATTTAGGTTCTTTCTAGTTTGGGGAATTACAAATACAACAGCTGTAAACATTTATTCAAAAGCCTCTGGACAGACATATGCTTTCACTTCTCCTGAGTAAATACTGAGGAGTGGAATGACTGGAAGATACAGTAAGTACATGTTCAATTTTTATCAAACAATGCCTATTTTCCAAATTGTGTTATAATTTTTTGAATCCTACTAGCAATGTATTACAGTTACAATTTAATTACACGCTAGTCAACAGTTGGGATGGTCAGTCTTTTTACTCTTAGTGATAAGAATGAATAGATATATAGTGGTATCTCACTATAGTTTTAATTAGCATTTACCCAATGATTTATAATGTTAACCATCTTCTCACATACTACTGATTTTCCATTAGTATGCTTTCTTTGGTGAAGAGTCTCTTCAAATTTGTTCATTTTCTAATTGGGTTCTTTGCTTTTTATTTTAAGTTTTAAGAGTTCTTTATATGTTTTACATATATAGCCTTTCTCAGATATATGACTTGTTAACATTTATTGAACATTTTATCCCAGTAGAGGGTTATGTTTTTATTTTCTTTACAGTGTCTTTCAAAAAAGCAAATGCTTTTATTTTTTCATGAAGTCCATTTTATCAATTTTCTGCTTTATAGATGATGCATTTGGTATTATATCTAGAAAACCTTTATCTAACACAGGATCACAAAGTTTTTCCTTTATGTGCTCTTTAAAAAAAATGACTAGGGGAGCATAGGTGGCTCAGTTGGTTAAGTGTCCAACTCTTGATTTCAGCTCAGGCAATGAGTTCATGATTCGTGAGATGGAGCCACATGCTGGGCTCTGCTCTGAGAGTGCACAGCCTCTCATTTCCTCTCTCTCTTTGCCCCATCCCACTTGCACACACTCACTCTCTGTCAAAATAAACATTAGAGATGACATTTTAGAGAAGTTTTAGGTTTACAGCAAAATTGAGGAGAAAATACAGAAATTTCCTATACAGAATTTCTTCCCTTATCTGTACTTTTACTTTCTGAAGTTTAAATTATCCACAGTCAACCACAGCTCAGAAGCAGGTAATCCTCCTTCTGACATATCATCAGAAGATCAATAGTAGCCTAATGCTATGGCACAATGCCTAAGCCATTCATCTCACTTCATCTCATCATGTAGGCATTTTACCATCTCACATCATCACAAGGAGTGAGTAGAGTAAAATAAGATATTTTGAGAGAAAGAGGAAGACAGAGAGAGAGATACCATGCTCATATAACTTTTTTTTACTATACAGGCATACCTCAGAGACACTGCAGGATTGTTCCAGACCACCAAAATAAAGCAAATATCATAATAAAGTGAGTCAAATGAATTTTTGGTTTCCCAGTGCATATAAAATTTATATTTACACTATACTGTAATCTACTAAATGTATAATTGTATTATATGTAAAAAAACAATGCATATACCTTAACTAAAAAATAGTTTATTGCCAAAAAATGCTAACTATCATATGAGCTTTCAATGAGTAATAATATTTTTGCTGGTGGAAGGTCTTGCCTAGATGCTGATGGCTGCTGACTGATCAGAGTAATGGTTGCTAAAGGTTACTGTGGCTATGGCAACTTCTTAGGATAAAACTACAATGAAGTTTTCCATATCAATTGACACTTCCTTTCACATACGATTTGACTGTAGCATGCGTTTTGTGGCATTTTTCCCAAAGAACTTCTTTCAAAATCCTCTCAAACCCTGCCACTGCGTTATCAACTAAGTTTATGTAATATTCTAAATCCTTGGTTGTCTTTTCAATAGTCTTCACAGTGTCTTTGCCAGGAATAGATTCCATCTTAAGAAAACACTTTCTTAAGTCCACTTAAGTCTTGAACCCCTTAAAGTCATCCATGAGGTTTGGAATCCATTTATTTCAAACTCCTGTTCATGTTGATATTTTGACCTCTTCTCATGAATCAGGAATGTACTTAAAGACATCTAGAATGTGAATCCTTCCCAGAAGATTTTTAACTTAGATCCATCAGAGAAATCACTATCTATGGCAGCTATAGGCCTAAGAAATATATTTCTTAAATAATAAGACTTGAAAGTAAAAATTTCTCCTTGATCCATGAGCTTCAGGATAGGTGTTGTGTTAGCAGTCATGAAAATAACACTAATCTCACTATACATCTCCATCAGAGTTTTTGAGTGACCAGGCGCATTGTCAATGAGCACTAATATTTTGAAAGTAATTTATTTTTCTGAGCAATAGGTCTCAACAGTGAGCTTAAAAGATTCAATAAGCTATGCTGTAAACAGATGTGCTGTCATCCAGGCCTTGTTGTTCTATTTATACAGCACAGTCAGAGTGGGTTTATTATAATTCATAAGGGCCCTAGGATTTCCAGGATGGTAAATGAGCATCAGCTTCAATTAAACTCACCAGCTGCATTAGCCCTTAACATAAGAGATTCAGCCTGTCCTGTGAAATTTTGAAGCCAGAAACTCACGACTTCTAGATGACATCTTCTTCCAACAGAAGGCTTTTCATCTACACTGAAAATCTATTGTTTAGGGTAGACACTTTCAATGATTATCTAAAGCCAGATGTTCCAGGTAACTTACATCAGCTTCTAAAATCAGCACTTGCTGCTTCACCTTGCACTTTAATATTATTGAGAGGACTCCTTTCCTTAAATCTCATGAACCAACCTTTACTAGCTTCAAACTTTTCTTTTGTAGCTTCCTTAACTCTCTCAGCTTTCACAGAATTGAAGAGAGTTAGGACCTTTGTCTGGATTAGGCTTTGGCTTAAGGGAATGTTGTGGCTGGTTTGACCTTCTATCCAGACCACTAAAACCTTCTCCATATCAGCAATAAGAACTTTTTGCTTATAATTTGTGTATTCATAGGAGTAGGACTTTTAATTTTCTTGAATAAGTTTTCCCTTTATTCACAATTTGTCTAACTGTTTGGCACAAGAAGCTTAACTTTTGGCCTGTCTTGGCTTTTCACATGCCTTCCTCACTAAGCTTAATCATTTCCAGCTTTTGATGTAAATGAAAGATGTGCAATGTCTCCTTTCACTTGAACACTTAGAGGCCATTGCAGGGTTATTAACTGAACTGATTCCAACATGTTATGTCTCAGGTAATTGGGAAGCCCAGGAAGAAGAAGAGAAACAGAAAGTAGCTGGTCAGGGGAGCAGTCAGAACATATACTACATTTATTAATTAAGTTCACCATCTTGTATATGAGCACAGTACAAGGGGCCCCAAAACAATTCAATAGTAACATCAAAGATTACTGATCACTGGGGCACCTGGGTGGCTCAGTCAGTTAAGCGTCCAACTTCACTCAGGTCATGATCTTGTGGTTCGTGGGTTCGAGCCCCACATCAGGTTCTGTGCTGACAGCTCAGAGCCTGGAGCCTGTTTCAGATTCTGTGTCTCCCTCTTTCTCTGCCCCTCACCCGCTCATGCTCTGTCTCTCTCTGTCTCAAAAATAAATAAACAACAACAACAATGACAAAAGATTACTGATCACTGATCACCATAACAAATGTAACACTAATGAAAACTTCGAAATATTCCAAGTATTACTAAAATGTTACATACATACATGAAGAGAGCAAATGCTGTTTGAAAAACGGTGAGGATAGACTTGTTTGACATGGAGTTGCCACAAAATTTCAATGTGTAAAAAAAACACAAACACATAATATCTGTGAAGCACAATAAAATAAGGTATGTCTACATAAGATACTACTATAGTATCAAGGATAAATGTTCCAAATTAAATAATTCTTGCTATGTAAAAGAATTTCTTATTCCTGGGAGACACATGCTGAGGTATTCAGGGGGTTAAGAGATAGCATGCCTATAATTTCTTTGCAAATGATTCAGCAAATATAACAATTAAAATACAGATTAATTTATTCATGCAATCTTTCTGTAGCTTTGAAATTTTTCAACATAAAAAATTAAAAATGATAAAGTAAATAAAAGGGGCTAATATAGAGAAACTCTTACACTTGTACATCAGGAGATATGCATAAGTTCATAGCAGCAAATGCGCTCTCATACTACCAAAAACTAAAATAATCCAAATGTTCTTTAATAGCAAAATGAATAAACAAAATATGGTACATGCATAAAATGGAATACTAAAGAGCAGTACAAATGAATCAGCTACAGTGACACATCACAACATAGATGAATCTCCAAAGCATAATAATCAGAGAATGAAGGAAGTAGCAAAAGACATCATGCAGTATGATTCCAGTTATTTAAAGTTCAAAAGCAGACAAAACTAAACATAACAATCAGGTAAAACTTGTAAGAAAGCAAGGGTAAAATGGTCATTTGTATAATACATAATCTACGATCTGAAAAAAATTAGTAGCTTTATTTAAAATGAATATCTTGCCACCCTTTACCAGTTTTGTTCTTCCCTATTAACTCATTATAGGACTGTGCACAGGAAGCTTTATAAATTATGGTCTCAGAGGAGTTAAGATGGAAGAAAAGTAGGGGGACCCTGGACTTTCCTTGTCCCCTCAAACACAGCTAGATTGAGGTCAGTTCACCTAGGAAATTGATCTGTGGACTGGCAGAAGGAACTCCACAGTGGAAGTTAGACAGCATGGCAGGTGTGAGGTACATGGAAGTGAACTGGGGGAGAGAAAAATGGTGGTGCTGTGGAAGGGGAAGGAACCCTTTCTGTGGAGTGAGAAAAGGGAAAGAAAGAAAAAGGGGTTGAAGGAGAGCAGCACTGGGTACACAAAAGAGGAAACCCTCTCTGGACATGGACTAGCGAGAGGTACTGAGTGTCACAGGTCTTTTTGCAAACAGGATGTGGAGCTCAAACAAAGTTTTGGAAGTGCATGACTTTCTTAGGAGCTGACACCTGAGCTCCTGGGATGGAGGGAGCTGGTCCTGGTGCCAAGCATGGTGTAGGAATCTCAGGTGCACTGGAAGAGAACATTACCCTTCTTGGAGTACTTTTGAAAGAGGGTTTATTGCCTCCCCAAGGACAAAAGACCCTGTAGGCACCAGCAAAAGGCCTTTCATTGGCAGGAGACAGAGGCAAACACAGAGGGCATATAACTCTATTGCTGCTTTTAGCAGTGCTGCACCAGAGATTCCACACATTGCACAGGTGTAGAACTGTTTATCTGGGACAAAGGACATCAGACATAGCATGAGAGGTTCTACTCCAGAGGAGGTGGGGAGCAGGTCTCTGTGGTGCCAGATTCTGTAAGATTTTGAGTTTTGAAACCCAGCGAGCACCAAAAAAAAAAAAAAAAAAATGCAGGAGAGCTGAGGTGAAGGGCCAGCTAACTGCTCTTCCTTTTATGTGAGGAATGCCTGAACAGCAAGGAGTAAGATTCCCCTGTCGGGTTGAGAGATTGGGATGGCACCATTTCCCCCCCAACACAAACAGGGTAGGACTTCTGAGAGCAACACAGCAGCCCCCAGTGGAGGCAGGAGCCACTTACACCAAACCTCGCACCTCTATGCCTGGCAAATATATATATACTGGGGTGACTGATTTTGAGCCAGCGCAGCAGGCCTCTTCTCCAGACGATCAGCACTGGAAGCATTGCACCAAGTGCACTGAAAATCAAGTGTTTCAAAACAACACCTGTACTTCTGGTGGAACTAGGACCAGGCTTACTTTCTTTTCTTTCTTATTCTTTTTTTCTTTTGGAGTCAGGCTTAAAGTTTTTTTTTTTTTTGTTTGATAATTTGTTTCATTAACTGTTCTCTTATTTTTTGGATGAGTCTTCTTTTTTTCCTTTTCTCTTTCTTTCTTTGATTTTCTGTTTGTCTGTTTTTTCATTCATTTTCCTTTTCTCTCTTTTGGTGGGGGATCAGGCTTTTTTTTCTTTATTCAAGGCTTAACAATCAAATCAAAGCACACCGGATTAAAGATCCAAATACTCAATACTGCAAGCAAGGAGAAGCTTTGTAGAGAACTGACCAGTGAAAAAGAGCAGCCAAAACACAACAGCAGAGTGCACACCGCATACAGCAGAACCAATTCCTGGAGTGCTAGGCCCTGGACAGAGTATGACCCTTTTCTAAAATAGTATTACTCTCAAGTGCAGTAAAGATAACAAGCTTTCAAAATATGAAAAAGACAGAAATTTAGCCAAAATGACGAGATAGAGGAATTCTTCCCAAATGAAAGGTCAAGAAGAAATCATAGCCAGGGACTTGCTCAAAACAGATGTAAGTAATATATCTGAACAAGAATTTAGAACAAAAGTCATCAGAGTAATAACTGGGCTTGTACTAACTGGAGAAGATACCAGAGAAACCCTTGCTTCGGAGATCAAAGACCTAAAAACTGGTCAAGCTGAAATTTAAAAATGCCATAACTGAGATACAAAACTGACCGGATATAGTCATAAAAAGGATTGAAGAAGCAGAGGAGAGAATAGGTGACATAGAAGATAAAATAATGGAAAATAATAAAGCTGGAAAGAAGAGGGAAACAAAACTATAAGATCACAAAGAGGGACACAAATAAAGCCTAAAGCCAGCAGAAGAAGGGAAAAAAATAAAGATTAGAGCAGAAATAAATAATACAGAAAGAAAAAAAAAAGCAGTAGAACAGATCAATGAAACCAAGAACTGGTTCCTTGTAAGAATAAAGAAAGTTGATAAACCCCTAACCAGACTTATAAAAAAGAAAAGAGAGAGGACCCAAATACATAAACCATGACTTAAAGAGGAGAGATCACAACAAAACACAGAAATATAATTCTAAGAGAATAGTATCCAAAATTATATGCCAACAAACATTCTACAAGAAACAGACAAATTCCTAGAAACTAACAAACTACCAAAACAGAAACAGGAAGAAATAGAAAATTTCAACAGGCCCATAACCAGCCAAGAAATTGAATCAGTAATAAAAAATTCCCCCCAAAAAGAAGAGTAATAGGCCAGATGGCTTCCCAGGGGAGTTCAACCAGACATCTGAAGAGTTAATACCTATTGTTCTCACAATGTTCTAATAAATAGAAATAGAAGGCAAACTTTCAAAATCATTATACAAAGCCACCATTACCTTGATTTCAAAACCAGACACAGACCCCACTAAAAAGAAGAATTATAGAGCAATATCCCTAATGAATATGGATGCAAAACTTCTGAATAAGATACTAGCATATCCAATTCAAGAGTACATCAAAAGAATTATTCACCATGATCAAGTGGGATTTATTCCTGGGCTGCAGGGCTGGTTCGATATGGAATCATAGGATATTGTCCATAGATGCAGAGAAAGCACTTGACAAAATACAGTATCCATTCTTGAGAATGTCCTCAACAAAGTAGAGATAGAGGGAACATACCTCAACATCATAAAGGCTATATACAAAAGACCCACGCTAATATTATCCCCTATGGGGAAAAACTGAGAACTGCTCACCTGTTGTCAAGAACAAGGCAAGGATGCTCACTCTCACCATTACTATTTAACATAATAATTCTTAGCCTCAGCAATCAGACAACAAAAAGAAATAGAAGATATACAAATTAGCAAGTAAGAAGTCAAACTTTCACTATTTGCAGGTGACATGATAATTTATATAGGAAAACCAAAGGACGCCACCAAACAATTGGTAGAACACGTGAATTTAGTAAAGTTGCAGGAGATAAAATAAATGTGCAGAAATATGTTGCATGTCTATAAATCAATAACAAAGCAGCAAAAAAGGAAATCAAGGAATCAATCCCTTTGAAAATTGCACCAAAGGGGCGCCTGGGTGGCTCAGTTGGTTGAGCGTCCAACTTCGGCTCAGGTCATAATCTCACAGTTCGTGGGTTCAAGCTCCACGTCAGGCTCTGTGCTGACAACTCAGAGCCTGGAGCCTGCTTTGGATTCTGTGTCTCCCTCCTCCCTCTCTCTCTCTCTCTCTCTCTCCCTCTCTCTCTCTCTCTGTCCCTCCCCCACTCACTCTCCATCTTTCTGTCTCTTTCTCAAAAAATAAATAAATGTTTAAAAAATAATAAGTTCACCAAAAATACTAAGATACCTAGGAATAAGTCTTACTAAAGAGGTAAAAGATCTATGCTCTGAAAACTATAGAAGACTTATGAAAGAAATTGAAGAGGACAGAAAGAAATAGAAAAGAATTCCATCTCGTGGATTGGAGAAACAAATATTGTTAAATTGTCCATATTACCAAAAGCAATCTATGCATTTAATGCAATCCCTATCAAAATATCACAAACATTCTTAATCCCTATCAAAATAACACTAGTATTCTTGACAGAGCTAGAATAAACAATGATACAATTTATATGGAACCAGAAAAGACCCAGAATAGCCAGAGTAATGTTGAAAAAGAAAACTAAAGCTGGAGGCATCACAATCCTGGACTTCAAGATGTATCACAAAGCTGTAATCATCAAGACAGTATGGTACTGAAACAAAAACAGAACACATAGATCAATGGAACAGAATAGAAAACCCAGAAATGGACCCACAAATGTATGGCCAAATAATCTTTAACAAAGCAGTAAAGAATATCCAATGAAATAATACAGGCTCTTCAGCAAGTGGTGTTGGGAAAACTGGACAGTGACATTTAGAAAAATTAACCTGGACAACTTTCTTATACCATACATAAAAATAAACTCAGAATGGATGTAAGACATAAATGCAAGATAGGAAACCATCAAAATTCTAGAGGAGAACACAGGCAGCAACTTCTTTGACCTCAGCCACTTCTTATTAGACATATCTTTGGAGGCTAGAGAAACAAAAGCATAAATGAACTACTGGGACCACATGGAGATAAAAACCATGTGACACAGTGAAGGAAACAATCAACAAAACTAAAAGAAAACCAACAGAATGGGAGAAGAAATTTGCAAATGGCATATCTGATAAAGGGTTAGTATCCACAATTTCTAAAGAATTTATCAAACTCAATACCCAAAAAACAAATAATCCAGTCAAGAATTGGGCAGGGGCGCCTGGGTGGCTTAGTCGGCTAAGCGTCTGACTTTCACTTAGGTCACGATCTCCCAGTTCGTGGGTTCAAGCCCCGCGTCGGGCTCTGTGCTGACTGCCAGCTCAGAACCTGGAGCCTATTTCAGAGCCTGTGTTTCCCTCTCTCTCTGACCCTCCCCTGCTCACGCTGTCTCTCTCTCCTAGAAATAAATTTCAAAAAATATTAAAAAAAAATATTTAAAAAAAAAAGAATTGGGCAGAGGACATGAATAGACACTTTCCCAAAGAAGACATCCAGATGGCTGATACATGAAAATATGCTCAATATCACTCATAATCAGGGAAATACAAATCAAAATCACAATGAGATACAACCTCACGATCAGAGTGGCTAAAATGAACAAATCAGGAGACTATAGATGCTGGCGAGGATGTGGAGAAATGGGCACAAGTGTTGACAAGGATGCAGAGAAAGTAGAACCCTCCTGCACTGTTGGTGAGAATGCAAACTGGTGTAGCCAGTCTAGAGAACAGCATAGAGGTTTCTTAAAAAAACAAAACAAACAAACAAACAAACAAAAAACTAAAAATAGGGAAAAGGCAAGATGGTGGAGAAGTAGGGAGCTCTGTACATTTCACTTGTTTCCACCTCTCAAACGGAGAAGGCCTGAAGCCATAGGAACCCTTACAGAATCCAGGAATTTGGGAGGAAAAGGAGACAGTCTGCTGAGAAAATCTTATAGCATGAGTGTGAACTGGGGAAGATAAAAATGGGACGGGGCCAGAGACACGGAGGGAGGGGGGAAGCCCCTTTTGCGAGGAACCGTGGTGAGTCTAGGGGAAAAAAGAAAGAGTGGCCAAAACTGCTCAAGACACTGTCCCTGTTGCTGGAGAAGAGGAAAACCTCGGCTAGGGACACAGAGGGATCTGGTTTCCTGCTGTCCAGCTGACCCTAGGTAGGACACACTCTTCCCAGACGACCCCCAGAGAAATTGCTCCTCACTTGCCAGCTCGACCTGGAGGAGACGTGAGCGGGGCCTGAAGCTGTGCTGTTTTGCTTCCAGCTTGGCTGGGCCCCAAGGGGGGAGGCGAGAGGCTTGAAACTGCTCTGAAGGACTTGCCTGTGAGTTTATATTTCAGGCAACAGGACACAGAGGGACCCGGTTGCCTGCTGTCCACCTGACCCTAGGGGAGATGCACTGGTCCCAGGCGACCCTAGTTGAAACTACTCCTTACTCACCAGCTCAGCCTGTAGGGGACACAGGGGCGCCTGAAGACGCACCCTTCTGCTTCTGGCTCTGCTCGATCCCCAGCGGGGAGGTGAGAGGCTTCAAACCACTCTGAGGGACTAGCCAGCGAGTTTATATTTCAGGCGACAGGACACACAGAGACCTGATTTCCTGCTGTCCAGCTGACCCAAGGCAGGATGCACTGGTCCCAGGCGATCCCGGGTGAAACTGCTCCTCACTCACCGGTTGACTTGGATCCCCAAGGGGAAGGCGAGAGGCTTGAAACAGCTCTGAGAGACTCGCCCGCGAGTTTATATTTCAGCAATATCAATGGGGCACGCGGACTGAGATCTGGAAACTAGGCCTGGCTTGGGACATAGAGCACAGCCCACCTTGGCTACGCCCCCAGCAAGGGGAGAACACACCCAAAAGAGTGAGTTCCGGTGCTTGATTCGAGAAGGGATTGGGGCACCACCACTTTTATCCCCACAACCACCAAGGCAGGACCCACGCGGGATGCAATGGACCAAATCATGCCCATCCCTGCTAGAGAGCTGCCCCCCCCCCTTTTTTTTTCTTTACAGGAGCCAGGCAAGACCAACATGGATGCATTGCCCTGATTAATTCTGGTCACTAGCTTGCTTAAACAGTCACATTTAATCCATTCTCTAGATGTAAATTCTATACTTCCACCGCTAACTTTTTAACTTTCTCTCTCTGGAGTAAGCAGACTATATAGTTTCTATGAAAAGCATTATCATTATTTATTTCGCCTCCTCTCCAACCATATTCCCCTCTTTCTCTCTCTGAATTAAGCTTATTAGTGTTTCTGCCTGCTCATTTCATTTCCAATTTCACTTCCTCCCCTCCCTGTCATTTCTCTCTTTGTATATGCTCTTCCATCAGCACAGCATACACCCGGCTCTTTATTTGTAGCTGGGAATTCTGGTTCTATGCTTTAGACTCTCCTTTGTCTACAGGGTTTCTTCTTTATTCTTTTTTTCTTTTTTATGTATTTTTATTTTTGTTATTTGTCTTCCCTCCTTCCTCTTTTTTTTTTTTTTTGTATGTGTCCCTTCCTTTTTTTCTTTTTCATTTTCCCTTTCGGCTTGTGTGTTTGTTGGATTTGTCTATGCGTTTGTGTGCCTTTGTTCCCTGCGGGTTTGTCTGTCTGTTTTCTTCACTCCCTGGGCTACCTCAAGAAACAAGCCAAAGTACACATGGTGGAGAGTCCCAAATACCACTAGGAGTAGGAAAATAAAATAACCAGAGTCTCAACGAGAGAGACCAAGAGACACCATTCAAAGAACACTTTCTGAACTGACAGGCCCTGGGCAGTCAAGGAGCCTTCTTTGGTACAGCAGCACTTGCAGGTGCAGAGTGCATAACAAGCTTTTAAAACTAACAAGAGACAGAAAGCTAACCAAAATGACGAAACGGAAGACTTCTCCTCCAAAGAAATTCCAGGAAGAAATGACAGCTGAAGAACTGCTCAAAACAGATATAAGCAACATAACTGAACAAGAATTTAGAACAATAGTTATAAAATTAATCGCTGGGCTTGAAAAAGGCATGGAAGACATCAGAGAAACTATTGCTACAAAGACTATGGAGCTTAAAAATAGTTGTGATGAATTAAAAAATGCTATAGATGAGATGCAAAATAAAATGGAGGGATCCAATGCACGGATTGAAGAGGCAGAAAGAATAAGTGATTTAGAAGACACAATTATAGAAAAAAGAGGAAGCTGAGAAAAAGAGAGATAAACTGATACAGGAACACGAAAGGAGAATTTGAGAGCTCAGCAATACAATCAAACGGAATAATATCCATATCATAGGAATTCCAGAAGAGGAAGAGAGAGGGAAAGGCACTGAAGGAGTCCTTGAACAAATTATAGCTGAGAACTTCCCCAATCTGGGGAAGGAAACAGACATTGAAATCCAAGAGGCACAGAGAACTCCTCTCAGATGTAACTTGAAAGGATCTTCTGCACGACATATCATAGTGAAACTGGCAAAATATAAGGACAAAGAGAGAATTCTGAAAGCAGCTAGAGATAAAGGTTCCCTAACATACAAAGGGAAACCTATCAGAGTGATGACAGACCTATCTACTGAAACTTGGCAGGCCAGAAAGGAATGGCAGGAAATCTTCAATGTGATGAACAGAAAAAATATGCAGCCAAGAATCCTCTATCCAGCAAGCCTGTCATTCAGAATAGAAGGAGAGATAAAAGTCTTTCCAAATAAACAAAAATTGAAAGAATTCATCACCACTAAACCAGCCCTACAAGAAATCCTGAGGGGGACACTATGAGGGAAACGTTGCAAGGAACACAAAGTGCCAGAGACACCACCACAAGCATGAATCCCACAAAGGACACGATGACTCTAAACCCATATTTTTCAATAACACTGAAAATAAATGGACTAAATGCCCCAATCAAAAGACACCAGGTAGCAGAATGGATAAAAAAACAAAATCCATCTACTTACGGCCTACAAGAAACTCATTTTAGACCTGAGGACACCTTCAGATGGAAAGTAAGAGGATGGAGAAATATCTATCATGCTACTGGAAGTCGAAACAAAGCTGGAGTAGCTATACTTAGATCAGACAAACTGGACTTTAAAGTAAAGGCAGTAACAAGGGATGAAGAAGGGCATTATAGAATAATTACAGGGTCTATCCATCAGGAAGAGCTAACAATTATAAATGTCTTTGCACCAAATACAGGAGTACCTAAATACATAAAACAATCATAAACAGAAACAATCTTATGGACAAGAATGTGCAAATATCAAGGGAGTTTAATACTCCACTTACAGCAATGGATAGATCAACTAAACAGAAAATCACTAAAGACACAATGGACTTGAATGACACATTGGACCAGATGGATTTGACAGATATATATTGAACTCTACATCATGGGGCCATGGAATTCACTTTCTCCTCAAGTGTGCATGGCACATCCTCCAAGACAGATCACATACTGGGACATAAAGCAGCCCTCAATACATATAAAGCAATTGAGATCATACCATGCACACTTTCAGATCACAATGCTATGAAACTCGAAATCAATCACAGGAAGAAGTCTGGAAAACCTCCAAAAACATGGAGGTTAAAGAACATCCTACTAAAGAACAAATGGGCCAATCAGTCAATTAGAGAAGAAATTAAAAAATATATGGAAACAAATGAAAATGAAAATACAACAATCCAAACTCTATGGGATGTGGTGAAGGCAGTCCTAAGACGAAAGTACATTGCACTCCAGGCCTACTTCAAGAAATTAGAAAAAGCATAAGTACAAAATCTAACAGCTCACCTAAAGCAACTAGAGGGAGAGCAACAAGAGCACCGCAAACCCAGTAGAAGAGAAATAATAAAAATCAAAGCAGAATACACAATATAGAAACCAAAGAAACAGTTGAACAGATCAATGAAACCAAGTGTTGTGTTTTTGAAAAAATAAACAAACTTGACAAGTCTTTAGCCAGGTGTCTCAAAAAGAAAACAGATCACTCAAATAGACAAAATCACAAATGAAAATGGACTTATTACAACCAACCCCTCAGAAATACAAGCAATTATCAGGGAATACTATGAAAAATCATATGCCAACAAATTGGACAACTTAGAAGAAGTGGACAAATTCCTAAACACACACTTACTACCAAAACTCACACGGGAAGAGATAGAAAACCTGAACAGCCCCATAACAACTGAGGAAATCAAATCAATTATCCAAAATCTCCCAACAAATAAGAGCCCTGGGCCAGATGGCTTCCCTGGGAAATTCTACCAGACATTTAAAACAGAATTCATACCCATTCATCTCAAAATTTCCAAAAAATAAAAACAGAAGGAAAACTTTCAGACTCATTTTATGAAGCCAGCATCATTTTGATTACCAAGCCAGACAGAGACCCAGCAAAAAAAGAGAACTACAGACCAATATCCTTGATGAATACAGATGCAAAAATCCTCAACAAGATACTTGTAAATCGAATGCAACAGTACATAAAAAGAATTATCCACCAAGATCAAGTGGGATTCATTCCTGGTTTACAGGGATGGTTCAATATTTGCAAATCAATCAATGTGATACATCACATCAACAGAAGAAAAAAATAAAAACCATATGATCCTCTCAATAGATGCAGAAAAAGCATTTGACAAGATACAGCATCTCTTCTTAATAAAGACCCTCGAGGAAGTTGGGATGGAAAGAACTTACTTAAATATCACAAAAACCATCTATGAGAAGCCCTAAGCTAACATCATCCTCGATGGAGAAAAACTGAGAGCTTTCCTCCTGAGGTCAGGAACTCGACAGGGATGTCCACTCTCACCACTGTTCTATAACATAGTGCTGGAAGTGCTAGCATCAGCCATCAGAAAACAAAAGGAAATAAAAGGCATCAGAATGGGCAAAGAAGAAGTCAAACTTTCACTTCTCGCAGAGGACATGAAACTCTACATAGAAAATCTGACAGACTCCACCAGAAGCCTACCAGAACTGATCCAAGAATTCAGCAAAGTGGCAGGGTACAAAATAAACGTACAGAAATTGGTTGCATTTTTACACACCAACAATGAAGCAACAGAAAGAGAAATCAAGAAACTGATCCCATTCACAATTGCACAAACAACCATAAAATACCTAGGAATAAACCTAACCAAAGTTATAAGAGATCTGTATGATGATAACTATAGAAAACACATGAAGGAAATTGAAGAAGACACAAAGAAATGGAAAAACATTCCATGCTCATGGATTGGAAGAATAAATATTGTTAAAATATCATTACTACCCAAAGCAATCTACACATTCAATGCAATCCCAATCAAAACTGCACCAGCATTCTTCTCAAAGCTAGCACAAACTATCCTAAAATTTGTATGGAACCACAAAAGACCCTGAATAGCCAAAGTAATATTGAAGAAGAAACCCAAAACAGGAGTTATCACCATCCCAGACTTCACCCTTACTACAAAGCTGTCATTATCAAGACAGTATGGTATTGGCACAAAAACAGACACATAGACCAATGGAATAGAATTGAGAACTCAGAATTAGACTTAAAAGTGTACAGTCAACTAATCTTTGACAAAGCAGGAAAGAGTATCCAATGGAAAAGACAGCCTCTTTAACAGATAGTGCTGGAAGAAGTGGACAGCAACATGCAGAAGAATGAAACTAGATCATTTTCTCACACCATACACAAAAATAAACTCAAAATGGATAAAGGACCTGAATGGGACACAGGAAACCATCAAAACCCTAGAGGAGAAAGCAGGAAACAACCTCCTTGATCTCAACCGCAGCAATTTCTTACTTGACACATCCTCAAAGGCAAGGGAATCAAGAGCAAAAATGAACTATTGGGACCTCCTCAAGATGAAAAGCTTCTGCACGGCAAAGGAAACCATCCATAAAACTAATAGGCAACTGACAATGGGAAAAGATAATTGCAAACGACATATCAGATAAAGGTCTAGTATCCAAAATCTATAAGGAACTCACCAAAGTCCACCTCTGAAAAACAAAGAACCCAGTGAAGAAACGGGCAGAAGATATGAACAGACACTTCTCCAAAGAGGGCTTCCAGATAGCCAACAGACACATGAAACGATGCTCAGCATTCTTCCTCATCAGGGTAATACAAATCAAAACCACACTGAGATACCACCTCACGCAAATCAAAGGACTCTAGATGCTGGCGAGGATGTAGAGAAATGGGCACCTTCCTACACTGTTGGTGGGAATGTAAACTGGTACAGCCCCTCTGGAAAACAGTGTGGAGGTTCCTCAAAAATTAAAAATAGAACTCCCCTATTACCCAGCAATAGCACTGCTAGGAATTTACCCAAATGATCCAGAAGTGCTGATGCACAGGGGCACATGTACCCCAATGTTCATAGCAGCCCTCTCAACAATAGCCAAAACATGGAAAGAGCCTAAATTTCCAACAATGGACAAATGGATCCAGAAGATGTGGTTTATCTATACAATGGAATACTACATGGCAATGAGAAAGAATGAAATTTGGCCATGTGTAGCAACATGGATGGACCTTGTGGATGTTATGCTGAGCGAAATAAGTCATGCAGAGAACAGATAGCATATGTTTGTACGTATAGGAGGATTAGGAGGAACTTAACGAAGGACCATGGGGGAAAAGAAGGGGAAAAGAAGGGGGAGAGGGAGGGAGGGAAACCATGAGAGACTCTTGACTGCCAAGAACAAACCGAGGGCTGATGGTGGTGGGGGGGAGGGGAAGCAGGGTGATGAGCATGGAGGAGGGCACTTGTGGGGATGAGCACTGGGTTTTATACGGAAACCAACTTGACAATAAACTATTTATAAAAAAACTAAAAATATGGGGCGCCTGGGTGGCTTAGTCGGTTAAGCGTCCGACTTTCGCTTGGGTCATGATCTTGGTTCGTGGGTTCGAGCCCCGCGTCGGGCTCTGTGCTGACTGCCAGCTCGGAGCCTGGAGCCTGTTTCAGTCTGTGACTCCCTCTCTCTCTGACCCTCCCCTGCTCATGCTGTCTCTATCTCTCTCCTAGAAATAAATAAAACATTAAAAAATTTAAAAAAAAAATAAAAATAAAAAAACTAAAAATAGAACTACCCTACAATCAAGAAATGGCACTATTAGGTATTTATCCAAAGGATATAAAATACAGATTTGAAGGGGTACATGCACCCCAGTGTTTATGGCAGCATTATTAATAATACCCAAAATAATATCCAAAGTAGGGAGAAAGCCCAAATGTTTTCGACTGATGAGTGGATAAAGAAAATGTGGTATGGTGTGTGTGTGTGTGTGTGTGTGTGTGTGTGTATATGTGTGTGATGGAATATTACTCAGTCATCCAAAAGGAATGAAATCTTGCCATTTGCAACGACATGGATGGAGCTGAAATGTATTATGCTAAGTGAAATAAGTCAATCAGAAAAAGAAAAATATCGTATGATTTCACTCATTTGTGTAATTTAAGAAGGAAAACAGGTGAACACATGGGAAGGATGGGGAAGAGAAGAGGCGGAATCAAACCACAAGAGACTCCTATGATATAAAACAAACTGAGAATTCATAAAGGGACGAGTGGGAGATTGGCTAGATGGGTGATGGGTACTAAGGAGGGCACACGTTGGGGTGACCACAGGGTGTGTACACAAGTGACGAATCACTGAATTCTACTCCTAAAACCAACATTGCACTATATATTAATCAACTAAAATATAGATTAAAAATAAATTTATCATCTCATTACTGCCTGTTAGCTCAATTGTTTTTTTTAATATTTGTTTCATATTTACAGTCATCCTCATGGGTGTCATAATTCATGAAAGAAGTGACAGACTGAAAAACCATAAACTATCCAGTTGACATCCCTGCTTCCTATTCTGGATCTATATATATATATATTCAGTATCAGCACTGCAAATTGGATATACAAGATCATAATAGCTATTTGTCCCTAGGATGCTTAATTATTTTTGCGTTTACCTTCTCCATTCAGTGTCATTGGCTTTTCTTCTAGCATTATATAAATTATAATGTGAAACATCTAACATTCACTGTCAACTCACAGCCACAACTAACATAGCCATTAATAACCGCCAGGAGAAACACTTTGAACTAAGGATAGAGACAAACAGACTGGAGGCCAATATATTCAAAGCGATACCGCATGAGAAACATTTTTTTTAATATTTATTTTTGAGAGAGAGAGTGTGTGCACAAGTTGAGGAGGGGCAGACAAAGAAAGGGAGACACAGAATCCAAAGCTGTCAGGGGAGAGCCCAACGCGGAGCTCAAACTCACGAACCACGAGATCATGTTCTGAGCTGAAGTCGGATGCTTTACCAACTCAGCCACCCAGGCGTTCCCACATGAGAAACACTTTAAAGAATTTGGCTATTAAGCTCTAGAGAAGGATGTGGAGACAGGATACATTTGATAACTAAATTCAAATATCTAAAGAGGTATCACACATGGAAGCTGGATTTGACTTGTTCTTTATTACCCCAAGGGTCAGAACTTGGGCCAAAGGATAAAAGCTTCAGGGGAAAAGATGTGAATCAATGTCAGGGAGAGCCATGCAGTTATGTAATAGCCTCACAGGCAATGAATTTAACATTTCAAGAAGCATTCTAAAAGAGGTTAACCAAGAAAATGAGATGGGATTGGGAGGTAAAATGATTGGGTTCTGAACGTCTGGCTTCTGTGCAGAGTCTAGGTATGGGGGATAAGGTTGAGCTAGCGGTTAAGAGGCCTGAGTCACTGCCTTTGCTCTCCCACTAACTAGCTGTATAACCGCCATTTGGGGACTTAAGTTTTCCTCTTTTAATGAGGCAAGAGTATGAGGAGAAGTTGACAGTAAAGTCACTGTCTTGTTAGAGTCAACAACAACCCCGTATCAGGTTAGTTTAACACTGATAACAACCTTATGATAGCAAATCAATTTCATTGAGGTCAGTCTAATTTACTAACAATGATACTCTTACATAGACCAACAAAATTTAGTGGATTTCTTCTCTGGGGAAACAAGAGTGAAAGTATAATGCACACATCATCACCATGGAATTAAAAACAGATTCAATAAAAGGGAAAGATTACATGGGAGCTACGCTTGATGCTCAAAGAGAATCAATTTGTCTTTGAGGGGAAATGCTCTCCAAGTGTATTTTTATGTTTGGCTTCTATGTAATATCAGTATATTATCTGGAGCTAAATACAACAATTTCTTTTTTATTCATGTATTGTATTACTAAATAGTACATAATGAGCGAAGTTAATTGGTCACATATTTCTCACATTCTGAGTTTTTATAAGAGTACAGAAGGGGTGCCTGCGTGGCTCATTCAGATGGGCCTCTGATTCTTGGTTTAATTTCAGATCAAGATCTTGTGGTTTCATGGTAGTTTAAGCCCCACATCGGGCGCTATGCTGGCAGCTCAGAGCTTACTTGGGATTCTCTCTCCCTCTATCTCTGCCCCTCCACCACTTCTGCTGTCTCTATCTCTCTCAAAATAAATAACTAAAATTTAAAAAATAAGAGCACAGAGGAATAGCTTATGACATTTTTGATATCCGAGGAACCAGAGAAGTCAGATGTGTTTGTATTATTATTATTATAAATATTACAGAAGAGGGAAAATTATTTTTCTTGGTACTTAGACCCAAGACTATGGACAGGAAGGAACCCTCATTTCCTGTCATACCGTTTCCATCACAATATTAGGAATATAGTCACCCATATCTACTTTTCAGCTGCTTGATAGTTTTTAGCAATTGTAATTCAGAAGTGTATCAGTTAGGGTTCTCACAGGAAACAGAATTCTACTCAGATGATTCAATGAAGAGATTTTAATAAAGGACTGCTTACGAATCTATGAGTAGGGTTAAGGGAAACAACAAGAAAAGTTAAAACACCAAGAGGTGAGTCATAGCTGGAAGCCATTACCAACCCTAGGATTGAAAGGGAAAGGGGAGTAAATAGTCTTACAAAAACCAATAAGAGCTGGAACCATGAAGAGAGAGACACACAGTGGAAGTTGTAGTCATGGAGAGACTCAACCACAGCCAGAACTAAGGCGTGAAGCAAGAGGAATAGGGAAGAGATATCCCAACCTCGATCTCTCTCTCTCTTCATGTCCTATAATCTCATGCTGGTTCCTCCCTTTAGCTGAGCCAATGAAACAAATTCAGAAACTCAATACATGTTAAAAATTGTTTGATGAATGACTATCTCCTAACTCCTATTTCAGATTTCTTCCCATGGTAGCATACGCTCATTGGGATGCAGTCTAGAAATGTTTGATGATCACCACCTAATCTGTAAATATGTCCATATGCCACTTGGAGAGAAAAACGATGCATGGGGTCACATTTATTAAAATTTGATCTTCATTCAAAAATTAATTTAGCCTCTACTATATGGTGTTGGAGACAAAAATGGTCTCAGACCTCATGGGACTGGACTTCTACAAATATTAAAACGTCCAGAGACATATCCAGCAAAAATAAGAGAGGATACAGACACTACACACAGATATAAGTTTGACATATAAACATGTGTATCTAAGGGATGGGTATATGGGTGTATGTGTGTATGCCTTTAGCAAGTATGTATAGACGTGTGTGTGTGTGTGTGTGTGTGTGTGTGTACATATGTTCTGGATATCCTCCATTTCCCTTCCCCAGTTGCCTTCCAAGATTCATTCTCCACTTTTCTTCACCTGCTTTGCATCCTGGGAGACTGACCTATGTAAATTACACCAATGGGTTTTCTCACTCTTTGGCTTCCTGTTAGGTTCAAACAGTGGGAAGAGCACCAGCAGAAGATGAAAGGGCAGTAAAACAGAAAGAGATTTATTTATTTGACTCCTTGTGGGGTCACTATAGATGGCCACATCCTCAACTAAAAATCACAATTCCTATCATGCAATTGATCTTCCTCTCCAAGTTCTAGTTACTATTCTCTTCCTTTATCCCTTCAGTGGTGATTGGACCTGTGACCATCTCCTGAAGTATTCCACTAACCCTGTCATTTCCCTGTACTCTGCCCACATCTTGTAAATAGTGCCTTTATTAAACTCCTTTCAGATTACTGAATTTGAATTCCATCTGTTTCCAGCAGAGACTCGTACTAGTATAATATGCCCTGAGAACTCATAAGGATTAACAGTGTTCTTGCAGTCTAATAAAACATTTTGGGCTTTAAAAAATCATATATTTGGGGGGCGCCTGGGTGGCTCAGTCGGTTAAGTGTCCGACTTCGGCTCGGGTCATGATCTCACAGTTCGTGGGTTCGAGCCCCGCATCGGGCTCTGTGCTGACAGCTGGCTCAGAGCCTGGAGCCTGCTTCAGATTCTGTATCTCCCTCTCTCTCCGACCCTCCCCTGCTCACGCGCTCGCTCTCTCTCTCTCTCTCTCTCTCTCTCTCAGAAGTAAATTTTAAAAAAACATTAAAAAATTAAAAAATCATATATTTTGGTAGTAGTCTAGGTCTATTAGGCTGTAATATCTTCAAGAGCAGGGATCATACCATACACATGGTTATAACATTTGGAGGCCTAAATAGCTCATGCCCCATAGTTGGCACCCAACAATTATTCTGAGGAACTGAATTGAACTAAAATACAATACAGCTATTCCTAGGCTATGATCTTGAATGAACAAGATAAACATTATCTTAATCATGACATAAAAATCACATGATCCTAAAGAATGTGGGAATGTTAACTTGCTGAACATAATAGCCATTCTAATGTCTTCTTCATGCAGAAACAAATGGTGTTTAAGGGTATTATACAACTTGCTGTGTAATTACATTCATCAGAGAGTGCCTCTTCTGTTGGTTCCTTTGTTGTTGCCATGGTAGCAACCACATGTTTGCAAGTAGAGAGCACACATAGAACCCATTCTTAATTATATGTGTAGTACCACATTTCAGAGAACACTATAAATATGGAGGTCATGGAGTATGTGGAAAAGAGATATGATGAAGAAAGATTTGCTCTCCAGTTTTTCTCTCTTGATTATTCCTAAACCCTTTATTAGTATGACTCCCTATTACCCTTTCTCTTTCACTGCAGTAAAAAGGCTTTGACAGCCACTCACCAAATTATAATCCTCAGCTCCTGAAATGATCCAGAACTGTCTCTGAAAAAAATGTCAGTCGGAAATTAAGTCCTATCATAACAAAAATAGAGTGCAGTGAATGTCCCGACAATTTTCTAACAAAAGTAATACCATCTTCTATCTTTTTTCATATCAGAGAAAGCATCAAAAGCCTCCCTTTCTACAGGGTCCCTGGGTGACTCAGTTGGTTAAGCATCGACTTTGGTTCATGTCATGACCTCATGGTTCGTGGGCTAGAGCCCTGCATCAGGCTCTGTGCTGTCAGATTTTGTGTCTCCATCTCTCTCTACCCCTCTTCTGCGTGTCTGTTCACTCTCTCTCTCTCTCTTTCAAAAATGAATAAAGATTAAAAAAAAATTTAATCTTCCCTTCCTAAATAGTCTTTATATTACTAACAGTTCTTAGTTGTGCTTAAATACCTTGCTTACCTGGGCAGTCTGAGTAATAACTTTTGCCATTTACAAGGATACTGGCAAGATCAATCACTGCACATTTTAAAAATAAACCAAAGAGAAAATATCAAGTTGAAAAAGAATTTTTCAATCAAAAGTTTTTTAAGTCAAGGCTAAATGATACTTTTTCTTTCTCTCTTTCTACTTTTCAGATATTTCTTAAGGAAGACAATACATTCTTTGGAGGAATAAAAGATAGTCTTTCCATAATTCTAATTAAGTCTTTCCAAAGAAGAACCATATGCTAATTCAATCTAGTTGAAAAACTTTTATTCACTTTAAATAGTTCCACAGCTTTTTGTAATATTTAGTTATTTATTTTGAGAAAGAGTGAGAGTGCATGGGGGAGTGGCAAAGAGAGAAGGAGAGAGAGAATCTCAAGCAGGCTCTGCAGTCAGTGCACAGCCTGACATGGGGCTCTCAAAAACCATGAGATCATGACCTGAGCCAAAATCAAGTGTCAGATGCCTAACCGGCTGAGCCATCCAGATGCCCTAGTTACACAGTTTAATTACATATTTTAGCTTTACTTTTGTCCATTAAAATTTAATTTTATAGTGACAAGAAATTATCATTATGCAACAATGCATTTGTTTTGCCTCCTTTTGGTCTTCATCCCATCACTGTTGGTCATTGTTCGTTTATCCTTTTTATTAGCATTGTGCTAACTACTTATCATGAACTTAACATTTTCCCAGACTCAAAGGATACTGAAATGGGGCAAGATGGCAGAGAAATAGGGGATGTGTACTTTCCGCCCACATCTCTCAAACAAAGAAGGGTTGAAGCCAAAGGACTCTGAACCTCAAGAGTCTGGGAGGAAAGGAGATGGAGTCTACTAGGAAGACAGGCTCATAGGTGCACGATTGCAAAGTGGGAGAGATAAAAACAGGCCAGGACATGGAGGTGCGGAGGGGAGGGATCCCCTTCGGCAGAAAAACAAAGGGAAGAGAAAGAGCGGCTGGGGAAATGTAGGACTGTATCTGGACAAGAGAAAAACCTTGCCTGGAATGAAGAGAGATCCTATATTATCTCCTGTGCTGGGGGAAAAAAGAAGTTCCCACAGGGTTAGGCGGTACCCCAGGGCCACAGTCAGTATCAGGAGGAACCATCCCCTGCTCTGAAGTGTCCGGCTCTTGGGATTACATTCCAGGTGGCATCATTAATGTGCAGGGAATTGAGAGCTTGGAACGGGACAGGGCGTGGAGCAAAGGAGATGGCCCACCTTGGCTGCAGCCACGGCACAGTGAGAACAGATCTAAAGAAGTGATTTGGGACACTTGGTTCGAGGAGAAGGGACTTGGGGAGGTCGCCATTTTTCTCCCTGCAACCACCAAGGCAGGGCCTCAGGGATCTGCGAAGGTACCCACAGTGGTGGTGGGACCTGCCTACACCAAGCCACACCCATCTGCACTGGGTAGTTGCTGGGAACCAGTAGATCCTGAAGAAACAAACAGCCCCTCCGCCAAGACCAGCATTGCTGCACTGCCATGATTAACTCTAGATCAATTCTTGCTTATCAGATATATTCTCCCTTTTCTCATTCTTATCTCTCCCCTCCTCATGGCTGGTTATTCTGGTTATAGGTTTGTGTAAACAGACATATTTAATCCATCCTCTTGATACATTTTCCACGCCTCCTTCTTTACCTTCCTTTCTCTCCCTTTCTGAAATAATCAGGCTGTACAGTCTCTCCGGGTAACATTGTCTTTTCTTTCTCCCCGCCTCCTGCCATACTGTCCTTTTTCTCTCTCTAGATTAAGCCTTTTAGTCTCTCTGTCTGGTCAATGTTCCTAATCTCTTTCTCCCCATCCCTGTGATTTCTCTCTTTGTATATGCTCTTCCATCAGCACTGCCTCCACCTTGCTCTTTATTGTAGCTGGGATTTCTGGCTTTATGCTATTAGACTGTCCTTTGTTTTTTGTTTTTTTGTTATTATTATTTTTGTTGGTTTTCTTGTTTGTTTGTGCATTTGCATGTTTTTGTTCCCTGTTTGTTTCTCTGTTGTTTTCCTTTCCAGGGCTATATCAAGAACTAAATGAAAGCACACATGGTGGAGAGTCCAAAACATCACTATGAGTAGGGAAATAAAATATCCAAAGTCACATGAGACTAATGGACACCCTTAAAAGAACACTTCCTGAATGGCCAGGCCCTGAGCAGTGTATGAGCCTTCATTAATATAACAGTACTCATAAGTACACAGCATATAACAAGACTTCAAAACATGCAAGAGACAGAAAGCTATCCAAAATGAGAAAACGGAAGAACTCTTCTCAGAAGAAAATCCAGGAAGAAGTGACAGCCAAAGAATTTATCAAAACAGATATAAGAAACATAACTGAACAAGATAGAACAACAGTCATAAAATTAATCGCTGGGCTTTAAAAAGGCATAGAAGACAGCAGAGACACTATTGCTGCAAAGATCATGGAGCTTAAAAATAGTTATGATGAATTAAAAAATGCTATAAATGAGGTGCATAATAAAATGGAGGTGGCCACTGAATGAATTGAAGAGGCAGAGAGGAGAATAGGTGAATTAGAAGACACAATTATAGAAAAAGAGGAAGCCAAGGAAAAGAGAGATAAATGGATCCAGGATAATGAAAGGAGAATTCAAAAACTGAGTGATGGAACAATATCCATATCCTAGAAATTCTAGAAGAAGAGAGAGAGAAAGGGGCTGAAGAGGTACTTGAACAAATTATAGCTTGGAACTTCCCCAATCTGGAGAAGGAAACAGACTGAAATCCAAGAAACATAGAGAACTCCCCACAGATGTAACTTGAATCGATCTTCTGCATGACATACCATAGTGAAACTGGCAAAATATAAGGATAAAGAGAGAATTCTGAAAACAGCTAGGGATAAAAGGGCCCTAACATACAAAGGGAGACCTATCAGAGTGGTTACAGACCTATCTACTGAAATCTGGCAGGCCAGAAAGAAATGGCAGGAAATATTCAATGTAATGAACAGAAAAACATATGCAGCCAAGAATCCTTTATCCAGCAATGCTGTCATTCAGAATAGAAGGAGAGATAAAGATTTTCCCAATAAAACAAAAATTGAAGAAATTCATCACCACTAAACCAGCCCTACAAGAAATCCTAAGGGGGACTCTATGAGGGAAATGTTGCAAGGAACACAAGTCACCACCACAAGAATGAATCCTACAGAGAAAACAATGACTCTAAACCCATATATTTCAATAATAACACTGAATGTAAATGGACTAAATGCTCCAATCAAAATACACAAGGTATCAGAATGGATTAAAAAAAAATCCATCTATATGCTGTCTAAAGGATTCTCATTTTAGACCTGAGGACATCTTCAGATTGAAAGTGAGGGGATGGAGAAATATCTATCATGCTACTGGAAGTCAAAAGAAAGCTGGAGTATCCATACTTATATCAGAAAACTGGACTTTAAAGTTAAGGTAGTAGCAAGAGATGAAGAAGGGCATTATATAATTACAAGGGCTAGCCATGAGGAAGAGCTAGCATAATAAATGTCTATGCATCGAATTCGGGAGTACCCAAATACATAAAACAATTAATCACAAACATAAGCAATCTTATTGATAAAAATGTGCTAACTGCAGGGGACTTTAATACTCCACTTATAGCAATGGATAGATCAACTAGACAGAAAATCACTGTCTAGATTTCCAGACAGAAATTCAGAAACAAAGGACCTGAATGACACATTGGATCAGATGGATTTGACAGATATATTTAGAACTGTACATCCTGAAGCTATGTAATTCATTTTCTTCTCGAGTGCACATGGTACATTCTCTAAGACAGATGACATACTGGAACATAAAGCAGCCCTCAATAAATATAAAATAACTGAGATCATACCATGTACACTTTCAGGTCACAATATTATGAAACTTGAAATCAACCACAGTAAGAAGTCTGGAAAACCTCCATAAACATAGAGGTTAAAGAACACCCCACTAGGGGCATCTGGGTGGCTCAGTCAGTTGAATGTCCAGTTTTGGCTCAGGTCATGATCTCACGGTTCGTGGGTTTGAGCCCTGCGTCGGGCTCTGTGCTGACACCTAGCTCGGAGCCTGTCTTCGGATTCTGTGTCTCCCTCTCTCTCTGACCCTCCCCTACTCATGCTGTCTCTCTCTCTCTCAAAAATAAATAAAACATTAAAAATAAAGAAAAAGAACACCCTACTAAAGAACAAATGGGCTAACCAGCCAATTAGAGAAGAAATTTAAAATATATTGAAACAAATGAAAATGAAGATACAATAACCAAACTCTTTGGGATGCAGCAAAGGCAGTCCTAAGAGGAAAATACAGTGCAATCCAGGACTATCCCAAGAAGCTAGAAAAGGCACAAATACAAAATCTAACAGTACACCTAAAGGAACTAGAAACAGAGCAGCAAGAACATCCCAAACCCAGCAGAAGAAGAGAAATAATAAAGATCAAGGTAGAAATAAACATTATAGAATAAAAAAAAACAACAGTTGAACAGATCAATGAAACCAAGAGTAGGTTTTTGAAAAAATAAACATAATTTATAAACCTCTAGCCGGGCTTCTAAAAAAGAAAAGAGAGAGCACCCAAATAGACAAAATCATGAATGAAAATGGATTTGTTACAACCTGTCCCCCAGAAATACAGGCAATAATCAGGAAATACTACGGAAGTTATATGCCAACTAACTGGTCAACCTATAAGAAATGGACAAATTCCTAAACACACACACACACACACACATTACCAAAATTCAAATGGGAAGAGATAGAAAATCTGAACAAATACACAACTAGTAAAGAAATTGAATCAGTTATCAAAAATCTCCCAACAAATAAGAGCTCTGGGCCAGATGGCTTTCCTCAGGAATTGTACTGGACATTTAAAACATAGTTGATATCCACTCTTTTCAAGCTGTTGCAAAAAAGAGAAATGGAAGGAAAACTTCCCAAACTAGAAACAGACTCAACAACAACAAGAAGAACTACAGGCCAATATCCCTGACAAATATGGATGCAAAAATCCTCAACAAGATACTAGCAAATCGAATTCAACAGCATATAAAAAGAATTATCCACCATGATCAAGTGGGATTCATTCCTGGGTTGCAGGGTGTTTCAGTATTTGCAAATCAATCAATGTGATGCATCATATTAACAAAAGAAAAGATAAGAACCATATGGTCATGTTGATAGATGCAGAAAAAAGCATTTGCTAAAATACACTATCTTTTCTTAATAAAAACCCGACAGAAAGTAGGGATAGAAAGAACATACCTTAACATCATAAAAGCCATCTATGAGTAGCCCTCAGCTAACATCATCCTCAATGGGGAAAAACTGAGAGCTTTCCCCCTGAGATCAGAAACATGACAGGGATGTCCACTCTCACCACTGTTGTTTCACATAGTGCTGGAATTCCTAGAATCAACAGTTAGACAGCCAAAGTAAATATAAGGCATCAGAACTGGCAAAGATGAAGTCAAACTTACACTTTTCACAGATGACATGATACTCTACTTAGAAAACCAGACAGACTCCACCAAAAGTCCACTAGAACTTATCCATGAATTGAGCAGTCAAGGGTACAAAATCAACATGCAGAAATCTGTTGCATTTTTATACACCGCTAATGAAGCTACAGACAGAGAAATCAAGAAAATGATCCCATTCACAATTGTACCAAGAACCATAAAATACCTAGGAATAAACATAACCAAAGATGTAAAAGATCTGTATGATGAAAACAATAGAAAACACATGAAGGAAATTGAAGAAGACACAAAGAAATGGCATAACATTCCATGTTCATGGATTGGAAGAATAAATATTCTTAAAATGTCATTACTACCCAAAGCAATCTACACATTCAATGTAATCCCAATCAAAATAGCACCAGCATTCTTCTCAAAGCTAGCAAAAACTATCCTAAAATTTGTATGGAACCACAAAAGACCCCAAATAGCCAACGTAATATTGAAGAAGAAAACCAAAATGGGAGGCATCACCATCCCAGACTTTACCCTCTACTACAAAGCTGTCATCATCAAGACAGTATGGTATTGGCACAAAAACAGACACATAGATCAATGGAATAGAATAGTGAACTCGGAAATGGACCCACAAACGTACGGCCAACTAATCTTTGACAAAGCGGGAAAGAGTATCCAAAGGAAAAAAGACAGCCTCTTTAACAGATGGTGCTGGGAGAAGTGGACAGCAACATGCAGAAGAATGAAACTAGATCATTTTCTCACACGATACACAAAAATAAACTCAAAATGGATAAAGGACCTGAATGTGAGACAGGAAACCATCAACACCCTAGAGGAGAAAGCAGGGAGCAAACTCCTTGACCTCCATCGCAGCCATTTCTTACTTGACACATCCCCAAAACCAAGAATCAAGAGCAAAAATAAACTATTGGGACCTCATCAAGATTAGAAGCTTCTGCAAGGCAAAGGAGACAATCCACAAAACTAATAGACAACCGACGGAATGGGAAAAGTTAGTGGTAAATGACATACCAGATAAAGGGTTAATATCCAAAATCTATAAGGAATTCACCAAACTCAAAATCAAACAACCCAGTGAAGAAATGGGCAGAAGATATGAACAGACACTTCTCTAAAGAGGACATCCAGATGGCCAACAGACACATGAAACGATGCTCAGCCTCCCTCCTCATCAGGGAAATACAAATCAAAACCACACTGAGATACCACCTCACGCCAGTCAGAGTGGCTAAAATGAGCAAATCAGAGAACTCTAGATGCTGGCAAGGATGTGGAAAAACGGGCACCCTCCTACACTGTTGGTGGGAATGTAAACTGGTACAGCCCCTCTGGAAAACAGTGTGGAGGTTCCTCAAATATTAACAATAGAACTCCCCTATGACGCAGCAATAGCACTGCTAAGAATTTACCCAAGGGATACAGGAGTGCTGATGCTTGGGGCACATAGACCCCCAATGTTCATAGCAGCACTCTCAACAATAGCTAAAACATGGAAAGAGCCTAAGTGCCCATCAATGGACGAATGGATCAAGAAGATGTGGTTTGGGTTTGGGGCACCTGGGTGGCTTAGTCGGTTAAGCGTCCAACTTTTGCTTAGGTCATGATCTCACAGTTCGTGGGTTCGATCCCCGTGTCAGGCTCTGTGCTGACTGCCAGCTCAGAGCCTGGAGCCTGTTTCGGTCTGTGACTCCCCCTCTGTCTGACCCTCCCCTGTTCACGCTCTCTCTCTCTCTCCTAGAAATAAAAACAAACAAACAAACAAAAAACAAAACAAAACAATAAAAAGAAGATGTGGCTTATCTATACGATGGAATACTACATGGCAATGAGAAACAATGAAATCTGGCCATGTGTAGCAACCTGGATGGGCCTTGAGGGTGTTATGCTGAATGAAATAAGGCAGGCAGAGAAGGACAAGTATCATATGTTTGCACGTATAGGAGGATTAGGAGGAACTTAAGGGAGCACCATGGGGGAGAAGAAGGGGGAAATAGTGGGGGAGAGGGAGAGAGGCAAACCATGAGAGGCTCTTGAATGCTGAGAACAAACTGAGGACTGATGGGTGTGGGGGGGAGGGGAGAGATGGGCATGAAGGAAGGCACTTGTGGGCATGAGCACTGGGTGTTATATGGAAACCAACTTGACAATAAACTATTTGTGAAAAATAAAAATAATAACTTGAAGTTAAAGCCACTGTAATAAGGGTAAAAATCCCTAGAGCTAATAAGTGACTTTGGAAAGGTCATAAAACATCAACACAAGAACAAGTGCATTTTTATATACTCACAGTGAACATACAGAGTTAAAACATAATTAAAAAATTGATATCCTTTACAATCACTCCAAAGTAAATACTTAGTTCCACATTTACCAAAACATATACAGGTTTTGTATGCTAAAGATTACAATATGCTGATTAAAAAAAATATCAAAGATGATCTAAATAAATGGAAAGACTTGGGTGCCTGAGTGGCTCAGTTGGTTGAGGGTCTAACTCTTAAATTCAGCTCAGGTTATGATTTCATGGTTTGTGAGATGGAGCCATGTACTGGGCTCCAACATGCAGCTATCATAGAGCCAGCTTGGGTTCTCTCCCTCTCTCTCTGCTCCTCCCCCCTTGCACATGCTCTCTCTCTCTCTCTCGCTCTCTCTTTCTCTCATAAATAAATAAATAAATAAACAAATAAAATAGAAAGACATATCATGTACGTATTAGAGGAGACAACACAGCAAACATGTCAATTCTCTCCAAATTAATTTATAGGTTTAATATCTTATTCCTATAAAAATTGCAGCAATATTTTTATAGATGTAAGATTATTATTCTAAAATTGATACAAAAATGTAAGCTGTAGAATACTTAAAACAATCTTATAAAAGAAGAATAAAATGGAAAGAATCACTCTACCCAATATTAAGCTTACTATATAGATACATAATCAAAACAATGTGATATGAACAGAGGGATAGACACATAGATCAATGTATACAATAGAGAAACTAGGAAAAGTCCAAATCAGTATGTTTACTTAATTTTTTTACAAAGATGCATAAGCAAAACAATTCAAAATAGGAAAGACCGCTTTTTCAACAAATGATACTAGAGCAATTGAACACAAACGAGGGGGAAAAACTTTGACTTAATTAGTCTTTAAACATAAAAATGTAGCTCAAAATGGATAATGTACTTAAACGTAAAACATAAAACTATAAAGCTTTCAGGAAAACACACAAGAGAAAATCTTTAGGATCTAGGGCTAGGCAAAGAGTTCTCATACTTGACACCAAAAACACAATCCATAAAAGCAGAAACTTGGTAAATTTGTCCAAATAATCACATCACATCAAGTACATCAAAAAATGTTCAACATCACTGATAATCAGGGAAATGCTAATTAAAACCATCATGAGATATTACTACATATTCATTCGTATGACTAAAATACAGCGACAACAAATGCTGGTGAGGATGTGGAGAAAGTGGATTACACAAACATTGCTGGTGTAAATGTAAAATGATACAACCACTCTAGAAGACAGTTTGGGAATTTCTTTAAAAACTAAACATGTGATGGGGCACCTGGGTGATTCAGTCAGTTAAGCGTCCGACTTTGGCTCAGGTCATGATCTCACAGTTCATGGGTTCCAGCCCCACATCTGGTTCTGTGCTGACAGCTCAGAGCCTGGAGCCTGTTTCAGATTCTGTGTCTCCCTCTCTCTCTGCCCCTCCCTTGCTCGTACTCTCTGTCTATCTCAAAAATAAATAAACATTAAAAAAAAAACTAAACATGTGATTACCACACAAGCCAGCAACTGCATTCTTGGGTATTTACCTCAGAGAAGTAAAAACTTTTGTTCACACAGAAACCTATACCCAGGTGTTCATCGATGCTTTATTTATAATAACCAAAAACTGGAAAAAAAATGAAGATGTCTTTCAAGAGGTAAGTCATTAAACAAACTATTATATATCCATACAATGGACTACTACTCTGCAATAAGAAGGAATGAATTATTGATACATGAAACAAGTTGGATGAATTTCTAGGAATTTATGCTGAATTAAAAAAAGTCAATCCTAAAAGGTTACATGCTATATAATTCAGTTAGTAACATTTTTAAATGACAAAATTACAGAAATGGAGAACAGATTAGGTGTCAGGATGGGGGCTGGGTGAGATCATTGTAGAGACTAAACTGAGTTTTTTTCTTAACTGTAGTAGTGGTACATAAGCACATGTGATAAAATTATATTGAACTAAACGCCACACCACAGACACACACACACACACACACACACACACACACAAGAATGCTGATAAAACTGGGGAAATCTGATTGGTGGAAATAAGATTGGTGGATTATATCAATGTCAGTATTTTCTGTGGCATTGTACTATACCTACAGAGATGTTACCATGTGGGGAAATTGGGTAAAGAGTACATTGTATTCCTCTGCGCTATTCTTACAACTGCATATGATATACACTTATCTCAGTAAAATTTTTCCTTAACAAAAGGCTACCCAAAACTCACTGAGAGGAAATAGGAAGTACTCTAGGCATTCTTTATCCTCCATTAAACAGATATCTGTATTTTTGTTGGTATATATCTTCAGGACTTTAAAAACTTCTCATTGTGGCCACTTGTGTTTTGTCAGTACCTCCTCTATGAATTAAAATGTACAGGGGTGCCTGGGTAGCTCAGTCAGTTAAGCATCCGACTTTGGCTCAGGTCATGACCTCACAGTTCATGGGTTTGAGCCCTGTGTTGGGCTCTGCAATGACAGACAGCTCAGAGCCTGGAGCCTGCTTCAGATTCTGTGTCTCCCTCGTTCTCTGCCCCTCCCCTGCTTGCATTCTCTGTCCCCTTCTCTCTCAAAACTAAATAAACATTTTTTAAAAATTTAAATGTACACATGGCTTTGAAGTACTACAATTTTGAAGTAATAGTAGCAGAAAGAAAAATATCTTCAAATACCATGTCAGAGTAGAAAGTAAAGAATTTGAATCAAAAGCCCATAATTTCTCAGCAAAATACGAAAATTTCAAGGAACACATTAGGTAGCAGTTTTAAGAGATTTTTTTTTCTTTTCTTCCCCAGGATAATTTGATTCATTGATTAGAATTTAGAATTTTAAAAAAAGAACAAAAGATGAAAAGACTCAGGATCTTTGACTCAAGTGTCAAATCTGCTACTGTCTGTGTGAGTTTGGGCAGACCAACTCAATCTGTTTGCATCTCAATTTCCTGTTAAAAATTAAGCATTAGACCAAACCCCAAGATCCCTTCCAGCTTGAAAATATTCTATGATCCCACGAAACTTGAAATGTTGATGCAAGTTGATATTTCATCCCATTCCTTCATTAGACTTAATTTAATAAGGTTCTCCATAGTAACGTCAATTAGCAACCCAAGCATTCTCTTCAGCTGTGTAAATGATGCCCCTAAGTCCAACATAACTGTTCAGGTTTCCTTACCAAGTCTCTAAGTGCTAATTAATTTTGAAGCAGCTCTCCAATACCGGCTCTATTACAATTTATACCAAACTGCTTCTAACTGCTTCAGATTTTTCTCCTTATTTTTTTTTTCAGACACATGGAGTATAATTTTACTGCTATTTCTATCCATTTCCTTTAGAGTTCTTTTTCATTCATTTCACTTAATGAAAGAATTTTAAAGTGTAAAGAGACTGGAAGGGCATATCAATCATATAGCAGCTTTAAGACTTATCTGTTAAGGTTTTGGGGGATCTTGCCCAATAGTCTTCTGGGGCTCAAATCTCACCAGTCTCAAGTTACCCTTGATACACTGCAAACAGTTTTAATAGACCACTAAGTTCAAGAAAATCTAGGCTAGGAAAATTCTCAGGAGTACTGATCTTTTCTTACCACCTACTACCTACTCCCTTCCAAAAACCCTAAGTACTTTATTGAATCACCAAGTCAGAGCCTATTTTTCAAGGGGCAAACCTGGCTGTTGACCATAACTCAATGTATGGTGTCTCCATTCATGATGTTGTGAGATGCCTACTATGAAACTATCTGCTCTATTAGTCAGGGTTTCTACATTAATGCTGCTTAATAATGAAAGACTTCTCCCTACCCTGGCTCCATCTCCAATTCTCAGTAGCTTACAACCATATAAAAACAAATATTTATTTCTCTTTTACAGGTCTACAGATCTGCTGTTGGTCAAATGGACTTGACTAAGCTTGCCTGGCTTGGCTTCTGGCTGAGTGATTGCACATCTATTTTGCATGTCTCTTTATTCAGAACCCTCAGCTATTCAACATATAATGTTTTTTCTTTCTTTCTTTTTTTTGTTTTTTCATGACACAGGATAGGTTTGCGAGAGGGCTGGCAAGAACTTACCATGTTTCTTTAAGGCCTATAGCTGAAAACTGTCATACTCTCAATTCTGCCCACATTTTATTGACTAAAGCAAATCACATGACCAAGCTGACTATTAGTGGATTGAGGAAGTATATTCTACACATGGAGAATCCAAGGCAAGACAGACAGGGAAAGAAGAATTGTAAACAAATAATACCATATATCACTTCTGCTTACTAGTATAAAGAGAAAAAAGTAAATTCAACTAGTACTACTCTAATATGTTAAAGGCATTTATTTTTCATCTTCCTGTTGGAGAATGAAAATTTGGGTTTTGGAAACATGCTCTCAGTTCCAATGATATTGTCATTCTTTCTCCCTGCCTAGACTCAGAGGACCTATTCCAACAGCCTGGGCTAACACCCTAGTCCTCCCAAGGTGTAAGGTAGTTGTAGTAAGGGTTTGGGACAGGGATGGGGATCAGGTAATGTAAAGAGATGAGTACCACTGAGACTTTTCCTAACCTTGCTTTTCCTCCTCCACCTAAAAAAAGGGGGTTATCTAATAAAGCAAGAGCCACAAAAAAGAAAAGAATTTGTACTGTATTAGGGTAACCCTTATCTTGAGAATAATGAGATATGAGCCCCAGAATATAGGGCAAGATCCCCACACAGCACTAGCCAATAAAAAGTCTTGAAGCTGCTATATGATTGATCAAATCTCCAGTAAAAGAGTCTCTAAACTTTAAAATGAAAAGTAGCTTTTCTGCACTCCTAGTTCTAGTCCCTCTAATTCTCTCAACTGAGATACAAAATGATGTAACTTTTGGCAGAGAATGTTAGGTCAGAAGTCACAGAAATCTTTGGCTGAGGTGTGTGCTGGGCTCCCAACACTCAACAGACTCAGAAATGCTGCTAAGGAGTATTTTGGAAATTTGAGGGGTGATTTTTAAATTTCACAATGATTTGGGGATGTCACAGGTGTGTGGTAAGCCAGGAATGATGGCTCTCTTATAATGAGCAGTGCACTAACATATAACAAACAACTATTCTATACGCTGCGCTGAGTTTCTTTCTTTTTCTAAATGTTTATTTATTTTGAGAGACAGAGAGAGCAACAGCACATGTGCAAGCCAGGGAGGGGCATAGAGAGAGGAAGACAGAGAATCCCAAGTAGGCTCCATGCTGTCAGCACACAGCCTGACCCAGGGTTTTATCTTACAACCCTGAGAGCATGACCTGAGCTGAAATCATGAGTCTGCAGTTTAACCGACCGAACCATCCAGGTGCTCCTCCGCATAAGTTTCTAATGGCTTACCAGTCTTGTGGAAGAATTTACAAACCTAGAACCTAACTCCATGTCATACAAGTAGTTTTTGTAAGGTGTTAATTTGCACTGCTTTACTTGAAACTTTACCAGGAGTTGTTTACTTTCAGAAAATCCGTATCCCTGAGGCAATGCTGCATATGTATCTGAGTTATCAATACAACACACCTGTATCACTCTGCAGCTGTAGCTGTTGTATTCACATTGATTAAAATAATGGGTCCAAGCAATGGACATCATGTTTTAAAGAGTAGTCATGCCTAAATGCATATTGAAATGTATTATAAATTATATATTTCTATGTATCATATTTTATAAAACACATATTGAAACTAAATTACTTTCCATTTACTTCTCCTTTAAATTGCAGTTTGAATATGTTATTGCTTTTTAAAAACTTATCTATGTAAGCAGATTACATTATATATGAATTACATTTCAGGGTAATAAAGATGGTCTACAAAATTTTTGTTATAAAAAGGGAACAGGTTTTGTTAGGTTTGAGAGCCCCTCTCTATGCTATCCTGCTGTTTGCTTTCCCTCTATCTTGTCCTTAAAAATAATGCAAAGTCAGTATCTTTTTTTTTGCATTTGATTTATTTTATTAAAATAAATACGGATTTATCTCATTTTCATGAGATTCACTCACTTTGTTTTGAATATTGGTAGTTTCAAATATTCTCATTCCTGTATGATATCTCATTGTAAAAGTAAACTATAATTCACTTATCTCTACTACTCTTATCCCTCCAGTTTTAGTGAGAAATAATTAACATACATCAGTGTATAAGTTTAAGGCAAACAGTATGATGGTTTTTCAGTGTCACTTCTTGATTAATAATTTAGAATTATAAGTTAATAAAATTAAATTTAATGAAGCAATCCTGATAATTTAGTTTATCCTTAGGTTTATCCATATGTTTGCATGTATAGGATGATTTGGAGGAACTTAATGGAGGACCATGGGGAAGAAGAAGGGGAAAAATAGTGGGGGAGAGGGAGGGAGGCAAACCATAAGACTCTTGAATGCTGAGAACAAACTGAGGGATGATGGGGGTGGGGGTGAGGGGAAGGGGGTGATGGGCATGGAGGATATCACTTATGGGGATGTGCACTGGGTGTTATATGGAAACCAACTTGACAATAAACTATTTAAAAATAAATAAATAAATAAAACACACTCAACCCTCAAAAAAAAAAAAACTTCATAAAAAGGATGACATCATGTAGAAAAGTTTCTTTTAAGAAAAACATTTATTTGCTTTCAATGGAAAACTTCTTATAGTGTGCAATTGTAGAACCTGAATATATTTCCCTTGTGTTTATCAAATCAATGGCCATATATATAGGGCCAGCTTGATACCTAGACAAGTCAGGCAAGACCTTGTCTTGCCTCTCCAAACCACTGCTCCCACCAACCTAATGAAGGGCCTGAAATTTCACTAATTCTCCCTTTCACTTAAAAAATGTTATCTTCCATGGACTGCCTGTTAACATAACTTTTTAAATCATCAACAGTCTTTACTCCATAAACCCATATAAATTAATGAGTTAAACTTACAGTAAGATATAGTATATAGAACATAATTCTGACAAGAGAAGGGCAATCAAGATATGAGGCCAAGTCAAAGGACTGCAAGTTAGAACAGTATAATTTAAAGGAGATTCTGGCAAATAAGGTAAAGTATGAATACCTATATTTCCACTGGCAAAAGAGACATATAAAAAGGGAGAAAGAAGGAAGATAGATGTGAACTGTGCCTATATTTCAATTTTGCCTTAGGAAAGTACTGGTAATTTTGTTTGGATGTATCCATATCACCATATTCTGATTTGCATATTTTTAAATTTAAACTTTCTTATGTGAAAATGCTCGCCTTTCTAATTTTTCAGGATGATATGCAGAATGAATAATCCATACTTATTTTACAATATGGTTATGAAGGTACCTGGGGAGCTGAGGATCCAGAATAGAGATGGCATGTAAAATGGTAGAGCTGCTCTTTAGGGAGAATAAATGAAGATAACCATTGGCAGTAGAAATCTATTTTTTCCTATCTTTCAAGGGCACAAATGTGAATGCCTTTAGCTCTTGAGGAAGACTTTGGGGGCTCCCTATAAGCAGTTTTTAGTGGTGCACCACTAGAAATCATGAAAGAGACATCAGAATCAGTTCTTCCTCTTAAAAAAATGTTCCCACAGAGGATTTTGATATGTCATTAAAGATACAGGGCATTTATCAGTTGATTATAGCTATTTTAAACTCCTCTAAAGGGTTTTGTTTGATTCTTATAGAAAGATTTATATTCTGTGCTTGGCTTTGAGTAGCTTTCTACTATAGGTTCAATATAAACTGATCTGTTTTAGCCATGGTTGCTTTTACCGGAGTACTCTGGCAAAATGCAAGAAATTAAATGCTGGTAAAATGTATGTATGGTGGAAAAAAATATGAAGGGTGGAAAGCAAGGAACAGTCAGAAAGGTACCAAGATAAGGAGTAACTATCTTTTTTCAAAAAACAAAATATCCACAGGTCATGAAAATGTGAATTTTGTAGAATATTGCCTATATTTTAGATGAAGTCACCAACTGTTAAATCATTAATTTAAAAGATACCTACTTAGAATCGGGAGGCAAGATGGCGGAGAAGTAAGGAGCTCCGTACTTGCACTCACGCCCATACATCACACAGAAAAGATCTGAAGCCATTGGAAACCATACAAAACCTGAGAGACTCGGAGAAAAAGGACGCAGAATCCACTGAGAAAGCCTTCTAACGTGAGTGCGAACCGAGGAAGGTAAAATCGGGGCGGGATCGGAGCCTCTAGGGTGGGAGGCGATCCGCCTCTACCCTCTACGGGGAGTGAGAGGGGAAAAGGAGAGAGTCCGAGACAGAAAAATCTACGCTCGGTGCATAGAAAGACCGTACTTGCCAAATACCTGCACACCGGGTCCCCTCGCGCCAACTGGTCCTGGGGGAGGCTGAGCACACAAACTGCTTCTTTGTGCCGCTACTGGAGGTTGGTTTTTAAAGCGGCGCGGGCGTGCCAGCCGCCATTGTAGCTCCAGGGCTGCTGGGACCCCTGAAAGAGACGCGCAGACACCGGGCGTCCGCGCTCCTGGCTGGCTGGAACTCGAGAGGGAAGGCAAAGAGCTAAAAACTGGGAAATTTGCCTGTGAGTTCGTGTTTCGGGTGACGAGCCATAGAAAGACCCGGTTTTCCTCACTCCAGCGGGCTCAGGCTACGCGGACCCGGCAGGCAAGCCCCCGCGCATGCGCACCAGCCCGACCCAGAGAAGGAAGCAGCGATCCTGACTCCGCCCCCAGAGCTCAGCAGGGAGCCTGGAATTGCCCGAGGGGGTTGTCTGGGACGCTGTGTCTAAGGCAACTTCAGCGGGGCGCGGACTGGGATTTGGAGATTGGAACTGGCCTGGGTTGAAGAGTGCAACCAACTTCGGCTGCGTCCCCGGAACGGGGAGTTGACACGCCAAAAAAAAAAAAAAAAAGCGAGCTGCAGCGCGGGGTTCAAGAAGGGACTGGAGCACCGTCACTCTCCTCCCCACAATCGCCAAGGCAGAACCCCCGCCTGAGGCATCGGATCACGCCACGCCCATCCCTGCCTGAGAGGTGCCCTCCTCCCTTTTTTTTCTTCTTTTTTTTTTCCCCTTTCTTTTCTCTTTTTTTCTTCTTCTTTCTCTTTTCTTGCTTTTTTCCCCAAAACACTGACCTGATTAACTCTGGTCGCCAGCTTGCTTAAACAAGTCCATTCTGTAAATGTAAATTCTACACCTACCGACTTTTTCAGCTATTTCTCTCAGGAGTAATTAGACTATATAGTTTCTCTGGATAATTCCAGCATCCTTCTCTCATCTATCCAACCATATTGTACCCTCTACCTCTTTGAAAAAAGTTTCTTATCCCTTCTGCCTGTTCATTCTATTTCCAAATCTGCCTTGTCTCACCCTGCCTTCTCTCTTTTTCTCTATGCTCTTCAACCAGCGCTGCATACACACGGCTATTTAACTGTAGCTGGGAAATCCAGGTATATGCTTTAAACCGTTCTTTGTCCATCGGTTTTCTTCTTTTTTCCTTTTCTTTTCCCCTTTTTGACCCTTTTATGTATTTTATGCTCCCTATTATTCGCCCTCCCTCCTCCGTCTTTTCTATTAACTTTTTCGTTTTCCCTCTCACTTTGCATGTTAGTTGAATGAGCCTGTGCGTTTGTGTGCTCCTGCTCCCTGTGTGTTTGTCTGTCTGTTTTCTTTTCCAGGGCTACCTCAAGAAACAAGCTAGAGTACACAAGGTGAAGAGTCCCAAATATCATTACGAATAGGAAAATAAAATAACTAAGGTCCCAACAAGAGTGACCGAGGGATACCATTCAAAAAACAATCTCTGAAAGGATAGGCCCTGGAAAGTCAAAGAGTTTCTTGGATATAGCAGTGCTCATAGAAACAGAGAGCATAACAGGTCTTTAAAACCAACAAGAGCCGGAAAGCTAACTAAAATGACGAAACGAAAGAGCTCTCCTCCAAAGAAACTCCAAGAAGAAATGACAGCTCATGAACTGCTCAAAACAGATATCAGCAGCATAAGTGAATAAGATTTTAGAATAATAATGGTGAAATTAATAGCAGGGCTTGAAAAAAACATAGGGGACATCAAAGAAACTATGGCTACAGACAGAATGGAAAATAAAAATAGGCATGAAGAATTAAAAAATGCGATAAATGAGATCCATAATAAATTAGAGGCCTCCAATGCACGGATTGAAGAGGCAGAAAGGAGAATAAGTGATTTAGAAGACACCATTCTAGAAAACAAGAAGCTGACAAAAAAGAGACAAACTGATCCAGGACAGGAAAGAAGAATTCGAGACCTCAGCGACACGGTCAAACGCAACAATATCCATATCACAGGAATCCCAGAAGAGGAAGAGAGAGGGAAAGGTGCTGAAGGAGTCCTGGAAAATGCAGCGGAGAAATCTCCCCACTTGGGAAGTCAATGTGAAAACACAAGAGGCTCAGAGGACTCCTCTCAGACGCAACTCTGAATCGATCTTCCTGCACGACATATCATCGTAAAAATGGCAAAATACAAGGACAAAGAGAGAATTTTGAAAGCAGCTAGGAGAAAAGGGCCCTCACATACAAAGGGAAACCCATCAGAGTGGTGACAGACCTATCTACTGAAACGTGGCAGGCCAGAAAGGAATGGCAAGAGATCTTCAATGTGATGAACAGTAAAAATATGCAGCCAAGAATCCTCTATCCAGCAAGCCTGTCATTCAAAATAGAAGGAGAGATAAAAACCTTTCCAAATAAACAGAAATTGAAAGAATTTGTCACCACGAAGCCAGCCCTACAAGAAATCCTGAGGGGGATGCTCTGAAGGAAAGGTTGCAAGGAACAAAGATTCCAGAGACACCACCACAAACATGAACCCTACAAAAGAAACAAAGACTCTAAACCCACATATTTCAATAATAACACTGAATGTAAATGGGCTGAATGCTCCAATCAAAAGATATAGGGTAGCAGAATGGATTAAAAAACAAAATCCATCTATATGCTGTCTACAAGAAACTCATTTTAGACGGGAAGATACCTTCAGATTAAAAGTAAGGGGATGGAGAAATATATATCATGCTACAGGAAATCAAAAGAAAGCCGGAGTAGCGATACTTATATCAGACAAACTGGACTTTAAATTAAAGACAATCACAAGAGATGAAGAAGGGCACTACATAATAATTACAGGGTCCATCCATCAGGAAGAACTAACAATCATAAATGTCTACGCACCGAACATGGGAGCACCTAAATATCTAAAACAATTAATCACAAACAGAAACAAGCTTATAGATAAGAATGTGCTAATAGCAGGGGACTTTAATACTCCGCTTACAGCAATGGATAGGTCAACCAGACAGAAAATCACTAAAGAAATAATGGACTTGAAAGACACATTGGACCAGATGGACCTGACGGATCTATTTAGAACTTTACATCCTGAGGCCAGGGAATTTACTTTCTTCTCAAGTGCGCATGGCACATTCTCCAAGATAGATCACATACTGGGACATAAAGCAGCCCTCAATAAATATAAAAGAATAGAGATCATACCATGCACACTGTCAGATCACAATGCTTTGAAACTTGAAATCAATTACAGGAAGAAGTCTGGAAAACTTCCAAAAACATGGAGGTTAAAGAACACCCTTCTAAAGAATGAATGGGCCAATCAGGCAATTAGAGATGAAATTAAAAAATATATGGAAACAAATGAAAATGAAAACACAACAATTCAAAATCTATGGGATGCGGCAAAGGCAGTCCTAAGAGGAAAGTACATTGCTCTCCAGGCCTATTTCAAGAGATTAGAAAAAGCGCAAGTCCAAAATCTAACAGCTCACCTAAAGGAACTAGAGGCAGAGCAACAAGAACGCCCTAAACCCAGTAGAAGAAGAGAAATAGTAAAAAATTAGAGCAGAAATAAACAACATAGAGACCAAAGAAACAATTGAACAGATCAATGAAACCAAGAGTTGGTTTTTTGAAAAGGTAAACAAAATTGACAAACCTCTAGCCAGACTTATCCAAAAGAAAAGAGAGAGCACCCAAATAGACAAAATTATGAATGAAAATGGACTTATTACAACCAACCCCTCAGAAATACAAGCAATTATCAGGGAATACTATGAAAAATTATATGCCAACAAATTGGACAACTTAGAAGAAATGGACAAATTCCTAAACACACACTCACTACCAAAATTCACACGGGAAGAAATAGAAAACCTGAACAGACCCATAACGAGTGAAGAAATTGAATCAGTGATCAAAAATCTCCCAACAAATAAGAGCCCTGGACCTGATGGCTTCCCTGGGGAATTCTACCAGACATTTAAAACAGAATTAATCCCAATTCTTCTCAAGTTATTCCAAAAAATAGAAAGCGAAGGAAAACTCCCAGACTCATTTTATGAAGCCAGCATCACACTGATTCCCAAGCCAGACAGAGATCCAGCAAAAAAAGGGAACTACAGGCCAATATCCTTGATGAATACGGATGCAAAAATTCTCAACAAGATCCTGGCAAATCGAATCCAGCAGCATATAAAAAGAATCATCCACCAAGATCAAGTGGGATTCATTCCTGGGTTACAGGGCTGGTTCAATATTCGCAAATCAATCAATGTGATACATTATATCAATAAAAGAAAAGATAAAAACCATATGATCCTGTCAATAGATGCAGAAAAAGCATTTGACAAAATACAGCATCCCTTCTTAATAAAGACTCGAGAAAGTTGGGATAGAAGGAACCTACTTAAACATCATCAAAGCCATCTATGAGAAGCCTTCAGCGAACATCATCCTCAACGGGGAAAAACTCAGAGCTTTCCCCCTGAGATCAGGAACACGACAGGGATGCCCACTCTCACCACTGTTGTTTAACATAGTGCTGGAAGTCCTAGCATCAGCCATCAGACACCAAAAGGAAATCAAAGGCATCAGAATTGGCAAAGAGGAAGTCAAACTTTCACTCTTCGCAGATGACATGATACTCTACATAGAAAACCCGACAGACTCCACCAGAAGCCTACTAGAACTGATCCAAGAATTCAGCCAAGTTGCAGGGTACAAAATCAACGTACAGAAATCGGTTGCATTTTTATACACCAACAATGAAGCAACAGAAAGAGAAATCAAGAAACTGATCCCATTCACAATTGCACAAAAACCATAAAATACCTCGGAATAAACCTAACCAAGGATACAAGAGATCTGTATGATGAAAACTATAGAAAACTTATGAAGGAAATTGAAGAAGACACAAAGAAATGGAAAAACATTCCATGCTCATGGATAGGAAGAATAAATATAGTTAAGATGTCGTTACTACCTAAGGCACTCTACACATTCAATGCAATTCCAATCAAAATTGCACCAGCATACTTCTCAAAACTAGAACAAACTATCCAAAATTTGTATGGAACCACAAAAGACCCCGAATAGCCAAAGTAATCCTGAAAAATAAAACCAAAATGGGAGGGATCACCATTCCAGACTTTAGCCTCTACTACAAAGCTGTCATCATCAAGACAGTATGGCATTGGCACAAAAACAGACCCATAGACCAATGGAACAGAATTGAGAACTCAGAAGTGGACCCAAAAGTATACAGCCAACTAATCTTTGACAAAGCAGGAAAGAATATCCGATGGAAAAAAGACAGCCTTTTTAACAGATGGTGTTGGGAGAACTGGACAGCAACATGCAGAAGAATGAAACTAGATCATTTTCTCACACCATGCACAAAAATAAACTCCAAAATGGATAAAGGACCTGAACGTCAGACAGGAAACTATCAACACCCTAGAGGAGAAAGCAGGAAACAACCTCCTTGACCTCCACCGCAGCAACTTCTTACTTGACACATCCCCAAAAGCAAGGGAATTAAGAGCAAAATAAACTGTTGGGACCTCCTCAAGATTAAAAGCTTCTGCACAGCCAAGGAAACAACCCAGAAAATTAATAGGCAACCAACGGAATGGGAAAAGATAGTTGCAAATGACATATCAGATAAAGGGTTGATATCCAGAATCTACAAGGAACTCACCAAACTCCACGCCCGAAAAGCAAAGAACCCAGTGAAGAAATGGGCAGAAGATATGAACAGACACTTCTCCAAAGAGGACATCCAGATGGCCAACAGACACATGAAACGATGTTCAGCATCCCTCCTCATCAGGGGAATACACATCAAAACCACACTGAGATACCACCTCACGCCAGTCAGAGTGGCTAAAATGAGCAAATCAGAGAACTCTAGATGCTGGCGAGGATGTGGAGAACGGGCACCCTCCTACACTGTTGGTGGGAATGTAAACTGGTGCAGCCCCTCTGGAAAACAGTGTGGAGGTTCCTCAGGAAGCTAACAATAGAACTCCCCTATGACCCAGCAATAGCACTGCTAGGAATTTACCCAAGGGATACAGAAATGCTGATGCATAGGAGCACATGTACCCCAATGTTCATAGCAGCACTCTCCACAATAGCTAAAACCTGGAAAGAGCCCAAGTGTCCATCAACAGACGAATGGATCAAGAAGATGTGGTTTATCTATACCATGGAATACTACATGGCAATGAGAAACAATGAAATCTGGCCATGTGTAGCAACATGGATGGACCTTGAGGGTGTTATGCTGAGCGAAATAAGTCAGGCAGAGAAAGACAAATATCATATGTGTGTACGTATAGGAGGATTAGGAGGAGCTTAACAGAGGACCAAGGGGGAGAAGAAGGGCAGAAATGGTTGGGGAAAGGGGGAGAGGCAAACCATGAGAGACTCTTGAATGCTGACAAAAACTGAGGACTGGTGGATGTGGGGGGGAGGAGGGGTGGGCATGGAGGAGGCACTTGTGGGGATGAGCACTGGGTGTTATGTGGAAACTAATTTGACAATATTTGTAAAAAAAAAAAACAAAAAAAAATAAATAAATAAAATTACCAAGTTAAATCTAGGAAAAAAAAAATAAATAAATAAAAGATACCTACTTAAAGTGAGTGAGGATCCCCAATCTCCAAAGTTCGTAGTGCAGAGCCTGTGGCCTCCAGAACAAATGGTCCTCCATAATGACCACCTATTCTTTGCCTTTCTTTCTAAAAATGTGGGGTTTATCTGGTGTACATGAACTAAGGGTAGAGAATTTGAAATATATTGAGTTGATAGCTCTATATTCTGTTAATAGTCTTTCAATCTTGTTGAACTAACAATGTCATTAAGGGTGTTTGGCCATTTCATGCTCAGCATCCCTCCTCATCAGGGAAATACAAATCAAAACGACACTGAGATACCACCTCATGCCAGTCAGAGTGGCTAAAATGAGCAAATCAGAGAACTCTAGATGCTGACGAGGATGTGGAGAAACGGGCACCCTCCTACACTGTTGGTGGGAATGTAAACTGGTACAGCCCCTCTGGAAAACAGTGTGGAGGTTCCTAAGGAAACTAACAATAGAACTCCCCTAGGACCCAGCAATAGCACTGCTAGGAATTTACCCAAGGGATACAGAAATGTTGATGCATAGGAGCACATGTACCCCAATGTTCATAGGAGCACTCTCCACAATAGCTAAAACCTGGAAAGAGCCTAAGTGTCCATCAACAGATGAATGGATCAAGAAGATGTGGTTTATCTATATCATGGAATACTACATGGCAATGAGAAACAATGAAATCTGGCCATGTGTAGCCACATGGATGGACCTTGAGGGTGTTATGCTGAGCGAAATAAGTCAGGCAGAGAAGGACAAATATCTTATGTTCGCACGTATAGGAGGATTAGGAGGAACTTGATGGAGGAACAAGGGGCAGAAGAAGGGAGGAAATGGTGGGGGAAAGGAAGAGAGGCAAACCATGAGAGACTCTTGAATGCTGACAAAAACTGAGGATTGACGGATGTGGGGGGGAGGGGAGATGGGCATGGAGGAGGACACTTGTGGGGATGAGCACTGAGTGTTACGTGGAAACTAATTTAACAATAAACTATTTGTAAAAAAAAAAAAAAAAAAAGGTGTTTGGCCATTTCTTTGTCCTATGTAGACTGAAAATTCAGTATCTGCCAGTATGTGAGTTACTGGCCTAGAAAGCTTTGTGAGAAGGGCATTTTGGGCACACTTGTTACCATATGCCATTTTTATCCATGTTTTAATTTAGATATCTTAAATCTTTCTGGAGCAATACAGGGAAGGATGGAAAGGAAGGAAAGAATAAATAGAAAAAAAAAAGAGAGATGAAAGGAGGTTGGTTAACAGGAAGGCTATGGTATTTCAGTTTAACCATTTCACCTATTTTTCACTACTGTAATTTTAGCTGGAAAGAGGAGGTTAAACAGAAGAGAATATCTCCAATGAAAAAAATAGTCTCCTTAAAGCAAAAAGGAAAATAGGTTTCTATTCTGTAATGTTAAAAAGAACTGCCCAGTCTCCCATTTCATTTGCAGTTGACTCATGTCTTAGATCCGGGTCCTAGAAGCAGAGCTTGAGGTAGAAATTCTTATGTAAGTGATTTACTGAGGGACTGCTCTCAGAAGGATCTTGTAAAAAAATAAAGGAACCAAGAAAGAGCAGAGGAAATGCAAAGGGAAGATGTGGTGTCAGCTGGAGACTGGCTTCAGCTTGATCTCCTGGGGAGTTCCAAAGTTTGATTTTCACCTCAAGACATGATGGACAGGCTTTGGTACATCAGTTTCAATCAGCCATTGCCTGCAGATTGTCTCATGCCTCACAGTAAGGGGTGTTGCTGACCCATGCAAACCAGTTCCCCCTCTCAAGGTCAACTGTTTCCAGAGAAGGGTGTAGCTGTGAGTCTTATCATCTGACATTCACAGCAGCTAGCAAATGGATGTATCAGTTCAATAAACAGGATGTGAGGGAGGCAGCATCTACTACAAGCCCTTTAACTCTAATACCAGAAAGTTAGATGGCACTAAGATTTTAGAGCAATACAAACAGCCTTATCATAGGAATCCTTTTGGGCTAGTGCTATTACCACCTAGCTTCCAGGGCTCTTATTGGAGTCTTTACAAGGAAAAATTTATGACAAGTTTCTGGGAGCTCTTATATAATATGGCATTTTCTTATTAGCCATACCTCCACATCTCATGCTTTGGAAGAGGTTCTTTTTTTAATTTTTTAGGAAAGTTTCTTTTTTTTTTTATTTTCTTTTTTGTTTATGTTTTAGTTAGCTAATATACAGTACAATATTAGTTTCAGAAGTGGTTCCTAACTGCAATCCATCAGGTATAGTCTTAAAAATTACGGGGTATCTGGGTGGCTCAGTCAGTTGGCTATCCAACTTCACCTCAGGTCATGATTTCACAGTTTTGTGGGTTCGAGCCCCATATCAGGCTCTGTGCTGACAGCTCAGAGCCTGGAGCCTGCTTCATATTCTGGGTCTCCCTCTCTCTCTTCCCCTTCCTCATTTGCACTCTGTTTCTCTCTCAAAAATAAATAAACATTAAAAAATTATAATATAATTTTGAACCATTCTCCATAAGGCCTAGTAGGAAAACTCCTAATAGGATATGAAAATATACTTTGAGATTCCTTTTAAACCAAGATAGAAGAACAAAAGATTCTTTTGTTTTCTAATAGATTTTATTCTTGAAAAAGGGCTATGCATTTACCGTCCCGGGTTTGTATCATTTCTGGGAAGCCTTTTAACACGATGTTGAAACTAAGATTGTGATTTTATTTCTCTCCTTTAGCCCCTATACTGTCAATTCTGAGTCTTTCAATGAGAGATATATTTCTCCCATTCATTCTTCCCAATGGGAAGCTGTCACTAATCTCATTCCTTCTCAACATTTTCTTTTTCTTATTTACCATATAAAATTTGAATAAGAAAATGTTACATATGACTGTGAGGAAGGCATGAGTAAGACTACCTTAATTTATCGAGCTGATCCTCCTTCTCAATTCCTAATAGTCTCAGATACTTGTTGCTATGCTTTACTTAATCTTTAATATATTTTAATTAAAAAAAAAACACTGATAGTACATTTTGGTCTGAAGTGATCCCTCTCCTGAAATGTCAGGTGCTAACTGTAACTCTGTCTTTAAAACAAAACCCCTGAGTACTTAATAATAAAAATGAGAACTAGCTGCCATTCTACTCTAAATTAACTAGCCTAGGGAAAGAGGCTTTTTCATAAAAGTGGTGTGATAGGCAAACTTCTAAGAAGATCCCAAATTATCCCTGCCTCTTCCATACTCTTGTGTAATCATTCCCCCCTTGAGAGTGGGCTGGACCTAGTGACTTGCTACTAATGAAAATAATATAACAAAATCAACAGTATGTCACTTCTCATATCAGGTTTCATAAAGATTCTGGCTTCTGTCTAGCTTTCCTTCTCTCACTCTCTTGTTTGTTTTCAGAGAAGAGTGCTGCAAAGTTGTGAAATACTCTATTGAGAAGATCATGTGACAAGGAACAAAAGGAGGCCCCTGGCCATCTACCAGTGAGGACCTAAGTCTTCAGTCCAATGGTCAGTAAGAAACTGAATTAAAGACTGTTGGAAAGATGGCAGAAAAGGAGGATCCTAAGTTCACCTTGTCCCACAGATACAACTAGATAATTTTCATATCACTGTAAATAACACAGAAAATAACCCAAACACTGGCAAAACAAACTCTCCAACTAAATGTAGAGAGGAAGATGAATCAAAGAGGGTAGGAAGGGTAGAGACACAGTCAGGAGCCAGATGTACCTTTGGGGGCTGTCCACAGGAGGAAGGGACACATCAGGAGAGAGAGGGGAGAGAAAGAGACTATCACACTGGGGTGACTACACTTGGGAGCCTGCACAGGGAAGACAAATCTCCAAATCATGTGGTTTTGAAAACCAGGAAGCCAAATTTTCTGAGTTCCTACAACCAATGGGACTTAAAACCTCAAATTATAAAAATTAGTAGGCTTGACTCTGAGAAAGCTTGGAGGGTGAGAGAAAACTGAGCCCCATCCTTACATAGACAGCACAAGAAAGAGCTCAAAGAGTTAGAGCATAGAAGCAGCAGTTTGAAAAATGCCTGGAGCATTGAGAAGGGAGAGTTTCTTCATGTCAGAGCATGTTCTGGAGGTAAAGAGATCATTAGGGGACTGCTCCAGGAGCAAAGGAGCTGGCCAGCACCATTTCTCTCCCCTGCTCCCCAGCATAAATACATGGGGCTACCTGAAGAAACCAGTGAAGCAACTATACTCTCCACCTAACTTCTTAACACTACCCCCTAGGTGCTTTGGTGAATTCTGCCTGAGGCCTGGTTATAAAGGTCGCTTCCCCCAGAAGACCTGAACACACACTTTGCAAACACTGTGCATCCCACCCCTATGCACCTTTCAAATCATCATCCTCTAACAGGCTTTTGGATGGAGCCAATCCAAAGGGATACCACAAGCTGGGCAGTGTGTAATCAGCCTCAACAGTGGCCAGAACCATTCCAGAGAGTTTCCTTCCCTGGAAAGAGGGAAAGATTAACACACACACACACACACACACACACACACACACACACACACACACACCAGTCCAACTGTGGCCCCAGCAGTGGACTGAGGGCAGATAGCTGGTTTGCCTGCAGGACACACCTACCAACAAAAGCACACTACAGTTTGGCACGACTGCATCTTGCACATGCCTGGTCTAATTCAACACAAGACAGCCCCAGAATGACCCACTAATAACAGAGGGACCAAACACTGCCCACAGCAGGCAAAGATAGCCACTGGAGATGACTGAACCGAAAGAAAAAGTAGCTCAGCCACAAGAGCAGGGTGTACAAAATATACATAGGAAACACCTGTGAAATGCCAAGTTCCAGTGAATAGGGGACACTGCACTGAAGAGCACTAAAGAATCTCTTCTTAATGAAGCCACCATGCTCAAGAGTAAGAGATGTAGGTGACTTTCCTAATACAGAGAGAAAGAGAGAAAGTTAGACAAAATGAGGAGACAATGGAATATGTACCAAATGAAAGGACAAAAACACAAGATACCTAAGCAAAATGGACATAAGTAATATTCCTGGTAGAGAATTTAAAGTAATGATCGAACAAATACTCACTGAAAAGAGTGGAAAACCTCAGTAAGACCCTTAACAAACAGATAAAAAAGAACCAACAGGAAATGAAGAACAAAATAAGTGAAATTAAAAATATACTAGATGGAGAAGCAAGATGGTGGAGAAGTAGCGAGCTCCGTACATTTCACTTGCCCCCATCTCTCAAACAGAGAAGGCCTGAAGGCATAGGGCACTGAACCGCAGGAGTTTGGGAGGAAAAGGAGAAGGAGTTCGCTGAGAAAACAATCTTATAGGTGCGCGGATGCGAACTGGGGAAGATAAAAACGGGCCAGGGCCCAGACAGACAGAGGGAGGGGAGGGACCCACCTTTGCGGGGAGCTGCAGTGAGTCAGGGGAAAAGAAAGAGTGGCTGAAACTGCTCATAGAACTGTCCCTGGGGATAAGAAAAACCTCGGCTCAGGACAGAGTGATCAGGTTTCTGTTGTCCTCCTGGCTCAATCCATAGAGGAAGAGGCCTGACTGAAACCACTCCACTGCTCTCCCAGCTCGATCCCCAGTGGCCTCCTTGAAAGTGCTCCAAAGGACTCAACCTGCGGATTTGTTTCGGGTGGTATCAATAAAGCACAAAAGATCTGGAAACGAGGCATGGCTTGGGACATAGAACACGGCCCACCTTGGCTATGCCCACGGCACAGGGAGATCAGACCCAAAAGAGTGATTTGCAACACCCGGTTTGAAAAGGGACTGGGATGCTGCCATTTTTCTCACCACAACCACCAGGCAGAACCTCAGGGAGCAGCCTGCTGGACACAGTGGAGGCTAACACCTGCATACACCAAACTACTCTCATTCCCACAAGAGAGTTGCTTGTTTTTTTGTTTGTTTTTTTTTTTTTTAACAGAGCCCGGGGCAAGACCAACATGGATCCACTACTGTGATTAATTCTAGATCAATTCTTTCTATTCAGATATATTTTCACTTGTCTCATTTGTAACCCTCCTCTCTGCTAGACTGGGCACTCTGGATATTGGTTTGCTTAAAGAGTCACATTTAATCCATTCTCTAGATGTATGTTCTACACCTCCACTGCTACCTTTCTAACTCTCTATCTCTGGAGTAATCAGATTATAGTTTCTCTGAGTAACATTATCTTCATTTCTTTCTGCTTGCCTCCTACCATATTCTCCTCTTTCTCCCTCTGAATTAAGCCTCTTAGTCATTCTACCTGGTTATTGTCCAATTTTGCTTTCTCCTTGCCCTGTCATTTGTCTCTTTGTATATGCTCTTCCACCAGCACTGCAGACATCTTACTCTTTATTGGTAGCTGGGAATTCTGGTTTTATGTTTTAGACTGTCTTTTGTCTTTTGGGTTTTTTTTTTCTTTTTTTTCTTTTTGTTTTTCCTTTTCAGTTTGCTTGATGGATTTGTTTGTGCATTTGTGTGCATTTGTTCCCTGTGTGTATGTCTGTCTGTTTTCTTTTCCAGGGCTACCTCTAGAAACAAGCCAAAGTACACATGGTGGAGAGTCCCAAATACCACTACGAGTAGGGAAATAAAATAACCAAAGTCTCAAAAAGAGAGACCAAGAGACACTGTTCAAAGAACACTTCCTGAATGTACTGGCCCTGGACAGTCACAGAGCCTTCTTTGGTACAGCAACACTCACAGGTGCAGAGTGCATGACAAGCTTTTAAAACTAACAAGAGATAAAAAGCTAGCCAAAATGACAAAAGGGAAGAACTCTCCTCTAAAGAAATTCCAGGAAGAATGACAGCTAAAGAACTGCTCAAAACAGATATAAGCAACATAACTGAACAAGAATTTAGAACAATATTTATAAAATTAATGACTGGGCTTGAAAAAGGCATGGAAGACATCAGAGAAATTATTGCTACAAAGACTATGGATCTTAAAAATAGTTGTGATGAATTAAAAAATGCTATAAATGAGATGCATAATAAAATGGAGGCATCCAATGCACGGATTGAAGAGGCAGAGAGGAGAATAGGTGAATGGAAGACACAATTATAGAAAAAGAGGAAGCTGAGAAAAAGAGAGATAAACTGATCCAGGAGCACAAAAGGACAGTTCGAAAACTGAGTGATATAATCAAATGGAAGAATATCCGTATCATAGGAATTCCAGGGAAAGGTGCTGAAGGATTCCTTGAACAAATTATAGCCAAGAACTTCCCCAATCTGGGGAAGGAAGCAGACGTTGAAATCCAAGAGGCACAGAGAACTGCCCTCAGACGTAACTTGAATCGATCTTCTACATGACATATCATAGTGAAACTGGTAAAATATAAGGCCAAAGAGTGGATTCTGAAAGCAGCTAGGGATAAAAGGGCCCTAACATACAAGGGGAAACCTATCAGAGTGGTTGCAGACTTATCTACTGAAATTTGGCAGGCCAGAAAGGAATGTCAGGAAATCTTCAATGTGATGAACAGAAAAAATATGCAGCCAAGAATACTCTATCCAACAAGCCTGTCATTCAGAATAGAAGGAGAGATAAAAGTCTTCCCAAATACACAAAAATTGAAAGATTCATCACCATTAAACCAGCCCTACAAGAAATCCTAAGGGAGACTCTATGAGGGAAATGTTGCAAGGAACACAAGACACCAGAGACACCACCACAAGCATGAATCTTAAAGAGAACACAATGACTCTAAACCCATATATCTCAATAATAACACTGAATGTAAATGGACTAAATGCTCCAATCAAAAGACACAGGGTAGCAGAATGGATAAAAAAAAAATCCATCTATTTGCTGTCTACAACACACTCAATTTAGACTTGAGGACACCTTCAGATTGAAAGTAAGGGGATGGAGAAATATCTACCATGCTACTGGAAGTCAAAAGAAAGCTGGAGTAGCTATACTTATATGAGACAAATGGGACTTTAACGTAAAGGCAGCAACAAGGGATGAAGAAGGGCATTATATCAATTACAGGGTCTATCAATCAGGAAGAGCTAACAATTATAAATGTCTATGCACCAAATATGGGTGCACCTAAATACATAAAACAATTAATCACAAACAGAAACAATCTTATAGACAAGAATGTGCTAATAGCAGGGGACTTTAATACTCCACTTACAGCAATGGATAGATCAACTCGACAGAAAATCAATAAACAAACAATGGACATGAACGACACACTGGACAAGAGGGATTTGACAGATATATTTAGAACTCTACATCCTGAGGCCATGGAATTCACTTTCTTTTCAAGTCCACATGGCACATTCTCCATGATAGATCACATAATAGGTCATAAAGCAGCCCTCAATAAATATAAAAGAATTGAGATCATACCATGTACACTTTCAGATCACAATGCTATGGAACTCGAAATCAATCACAGGAAGAAGTCTGGAAAACCTCCAAAAACATGGAGGTTAAAGAACACCCTACTAAAGAATGAATGGGCCAATCAGGCAATTAGAGAAGAAACTTAAAAATATATGGAAACAGGGGCGCCTGGGTGGCTTAGTCGGTTAAGCGTCCGACTTTCGCTTAGGTCATGATCTCACGGTTCGTGGGTTCGAGCCCCGCGTCGGGCTCTGTGCTGACCGCCAGCTCAGAGCCTGGAGCCTGTTTCAGAGTCTGTGACTCCCTCTCTCTCTGACCCTCCCCTGCTCACGCTGTCTCTCTCTCTCTCTCCTAGAAATAAATAAAACATTTAAAAAAATATATGGAAACAAATGAAAATGAAAATACAACAATCCAACCTCTATGGGATGCAGCAAAGGCAGTCCTAAGAGGAAAGTACATTGTACTCCAGGCCTATTTCAAGAAATTAGAAAAAGCACAAGTGCAAAATCTAACAGCTTGCCTAAAGGAACTAGAGGCAGAGCAACAAGAGTACCCCAAACCCAGTAGAAGAAGATAAATAGTAAAAATCAGAGCAGAAATAACAACATAGGGACCAAAGAAACAATTGAACAGATCAATGAAACCAAGAATAGGTTTTTTGAAAAAATAAACAAAATTGACAAATCTCTAGCCAGGCTTCTCAAGAAGAAAAGAGAGAGCACCCAAATAGACAAAATCATGAATGAAAATGGACTTATTACAACCAACCCCTCAGAAATATAAGCAATTATCAGGGAATACTATGAAAAATTATATGCCAAGAAATTGGACAACTTAGAAGAAATGGACAAATTCCTAAACACACACACACTACCAAAATTCACACGGGAAGAAATAGAAAACCTGAACAGACCCATAACAAGTGAAGAAATTGAATCAGTGATCAAAAATCTCCCAACAAATAAGAGCCCTGGACCTGATGGCTTCCTGGGGAATTCTCCCAGACATTTAAAACAGAATTAATCCCAATTCTTCTCAAGCTATTCCAAAAAATAGAAAGCGAAGGAAAACTCCCGGACTCATTTTACGAAGCCAGCATCACTTTGATTCCCAAGCCAGACAGAGATCCAGCAAAAAAACAGAACTACAGGCCAATATCCTTGATGAATACGGATGCAAAAATCCTCAACAAGATACTTGCAAATCGATTTCAACAGCAGATACAAAGAATTATCCACCATGATCAAGTGGGATTCATTCCTGGGTTACAAGGCTGGTTCAATATTCGCAAATCAATCAATGTGATACATCACATCAACAGAAGAAAAGATAAAAACCATATGATCCTATCAACAGATGCAGAAAACAGCATCTGAAAAGATACAGCATCCCTTCTTAATAAAGACCCCTGAGAAAGTCGGGCTAAAAGGAACTTACTTAATATCATAAAAGCCATCTATGAGAAGCCCTCGGCTAACATCATCCTCAATGGGGAAAAACTGAGAGCTTTGCCCCTGAGATCAGGAACACGAGAGGGATGTCCACTCTCACCACTGTTGTTTCACATAGTGCTGGAAGTGCTAGCATCAGCCATCAGACAACGAAAGGAAATAAAAGGCATCAGAATTGGCAAAGAAAAAGTCTAACTTTCACTTTTCACAGACGATATGATACCCTACATAGAAAACCTGACAGACTCCACCAGAAGCTTACTAGAACTTATCCATGAATTCATTAGAGTTGCAGGATACAAAAGCAACGTATAGAAATCGGTTGCATTTTTATACACCAACAATGAAGCAACAGAAAGAGAAATCAAGAAACTGATCCCATTCACAATTGCACAAAAAAACATAAAATACCTAGGAATAAACCTAACCAAAGATACAAGAGATCAGTATGATGAAAACTATAGAGAACTTATGAAGGAAATTGAAGAAGACACAAAAAATGGAAAAACATTCCATATTCATTGATTGGAAGAATAAATATAGTTAAAATGTCATTACTCCCCAAAGCAATCTACACATTCAATGCAATTCCAATCAAAACTGCACCAGCATTCTTCTCAAAAGTAGAACAAACTCTCCTAAAATTTGTATGGAACCACAGAATACCCCGAATAGCCAGAGCAACATTGAAGAAGAAAACCAAAACAGGCGCATCACCACCCCAGACTTTAGCTTCTACTACAAAGTTGTAGTCATCGAGACAATATGGTATTGGCACAAAAACAGACACATAAACCAATGGAATTTAATAGAGAACTCAGAATTTGACCCACAAATGTATGGCCAACTAATCTTTGACAAAGCAGGAAAGAGTATCCAGTGGAAAAAAGACAACCTCTTTAACAGATGGTGCTGGGAGAACTGGATAGCAACATGCAGAAAAATGAAACTAGATCATTTTCTCACACCACAGACAAAAATAATCTCAAAATGGATAAAGGACCTGAACGTGAGACAGGAAACCATCAAAACCCTAGAGGAGAAAGCAGGAAACAACCTGCTTGACCTCAACCGCAGCAATTTCTTACTTGACACATCTCCAAAGGCAAGGGACTCAAGAGCAAAAATGAACTATCGGGACCTCATCAATATTTAAAGCTTCTGCACCGCAAAGGAAACAATCCATAAAACTAATATGCAACTGACGGAATGGGAAAAGATACTTGCAAATGACATATCGGAAAAGGGCTAGTATCCAAAATCTATAAGGAATTCACCAAACTTCACACCCAAAAAACAAATAATCCAGTGAAGAAATGGGCTGGTGTAGAAGACATGAACAGACACTTCTCCAAAGAGGACATCCACATGGCCAACAGACACGTGAAATGATGCTCAGCTTCCCTCCTCATCAGGGAAATACAAATCAAAACCACACTGAGATACCACCTTACACCAGTCAGAGAGGCTAAAATGAGCAAATCAGGGACTCGAGATGCTGGCGAGGATGTGGAAAAACAGGCAACACCCCCACACTGTTGGTGGGAATGTAAACTGGTACAGCCCCTCTGGAAAACAGTGTGGAGTTTCCTCAAGAAATTAACAGCAGAACTCCCCTATGACCCAGCAATAGCACTGCTAGGAATTTACCCAAGAGATAGAGGGGTGCTGATGCATAGGGGCACATGTACCCCAATGTTCATAGCATAAACAACAGCCAAAACATGGGAAGAGTCTAAATGTCCATCAACTGATGAATGGATCAAGAAGATGTGGTTTATCTATACAAGGGAATACTACACGGCAATGCGAAAGAATGAAATCTGGCCATGTGTAACAACATGGATGGACCTTGAGGGTGTTATGCTGAGTGAAATAAGTCAGGCATAGAAGGACAGATACCATATGGTTGAATGTATAGGTGGATTAGGAGGAACTTAACAGAGGACCATGGGGGAGAAGAAGGGGAAAATAGTGGGGGAGAGGGAGAGAGGCAAACCATGAGAGACTCTTCAATGCTGTGAACAAACGGAGGGCTGATGGGGGTGCGAGGGAGAAGGGGGGTGATGGACATGGAGGAGGGCACTTGTGGGGATGAGCACTGGATGTTATATGGAAACCAACTTGACAATAAACTATTTGTAAAAAATTTTTTTTTTAAATTTAAATAATAAATAAATTAAATAAATAAATAAATAAATAAATAAAAGGCAATACCTTTTCTAGTGAATTTCGATTGGCAATAAATAGGTTTTATTTGGTAGCATTATGATTATTTGAGACAAAATGTCCTATAATAAAATGAAATAACTAAACATGTAGACATTCCAGTACCATTTTGGAAATTTTCTACACAGAGTGGGTAATTTTGTTGAAGACTGTTATGTCTAGTCACTGAAATTACAAAGCTGAATAAGATATTTGAATAGATAGCTACAATGTTAAGTATGAGTTCACAGGAATGCACAAGGAGTAATACCACATAGAAGAGGAAGTTTTATCAGATGAAAATCAATTATCCAAATAAATAAGTGTGTGCACAGGTGGGGAGTTCGGCGGGGGTGTGGTTGAGAGAATTCCAGAAATAGTTGACTACATTAGCTTTTAGTTTCAAAACCAGGAAACTATATGGTATGTTCCAGGAATCTACACCAGATCTAAAAACAAAATTGCCTAGTAACCCTGCAAATAATTTTCACTCATTACCAAAGAAGAACTAAAATATTATTCAAAAATATTCCTCTTAGAGGCCCATACATCCACAAAGTTGATTATTTATGTTGAAATTCAGATATGAAAAAATACACATATACCTCATGTAATTCAGAGGTTAGGTAATTTTCAACAACCTTTTAAAATTATATCTATAAAGTCTTGAACTAGAAAATACCTTCACAATTAATAGATTAATATCTAGACTGGGTCAACCTTATTTGAATCTTCTAATCATGAATAAGGAGCCCTTGGGGGCTGAACCAGGTAAACATAAGCCACTGAAGAATACTTCATCAGCAAAGATTCTTTTTTATTTTCTGGGTGTGCTACAGCAGTTTCCTTATTCTGCCCCAAATATAGCAACTCAACTCCAAGTTTGTTTTTCTAAGGCAAATTATACCCAAAAGATATATCCTTAGCTGTTTAATTATTTTTTTGCATCATTTATTATTTATATCACAGCCTTCCAACTTTTAGGTAATACTTTGTAATGTTGTGTTGGGGACAGGCTCTCCTTGGCCCTGTATTTGGCACAGAGAAAAATTTCATGCCAAGAAATGCAAGACAGCAGTGAAAGATATAAATGAAATATAATTAACCCCCCCACACATTGAGTGTTTATAGTAATCTCCTTGATTTTTATTTATTTTTGTCACTGCCCAAAAATATTACTTGTAGCCAATTTAGTTAAAGAATAGCACATTTTTTATAATCCATTAACTTTCTAGTAACTCATTTTTGTGCTGTAGAAAGATTTCATCATTAGTTGAAAACATTTTAGCTTAGATAGCAATTATGTGGTATTTCAAATACACTTTTATTAAAAGTACTGTAGTAATTTAGAGATTTTAGTGCTTCTCCAAGTTTTTAATAATAGGTCCATACATACTTTAATGACTTATGCTTAATTTAATGACTAGCATATTTCATGGACTTAAAAAAATACAACAGTACTGTTTCTCTCACAAAACTCACAATATTTATTTCCCTTTAAGTTGAAGGTGTCTAATGGATATTACTGATCTATGCACTAATCTATGATCCTTAACTTTGTAGAAAACAAAACTGCTAGCCTTGTATTTATTTTCCCTTTTGACTTTCAAGAAATTTGGAATTAAATTTATGAAAGCATTGGATCTTACCAAGCTGGGAGCAAAGTAGTAATAAAGCTAATGTATTTTAAATGGGATATTTATTTCCCACCTGGGATGTAATACTAAAACTACCAATGAAATTCTACAACAAAGGATAGTTATGTTTAATAAAGTACTACTCTTAGGTTTAATTTCTCATTATAAGCTTATTACTATGGGTAGATGAGAATCATTTAGATAAAAAGTGTAATTTTATTCCTTTTCCATTTGAGTTTTTATAAAAGAGGACTTAAGAATTTACTAGAATTCAAGGCAAACACATTAACAAAATAACAAATTTTTCTATTATATTTAATTGCAAATTATGTAATTATGTAAATGACAGATTACATAGACCAAATACACCTTGGAACTAATTATGTACAAAACAAATTAAAAATGTGGCAACAGTCTGAAATCTGTACCTTGATATCAGTTTCATAAGGGGCTTCTACTGTATTTGATGGGAACTTTACTCAAAAAGGAAATTATAGTTCATCCTTAAGACAAGTAGTACTACTCTTATTAGTCTCAGGTGAAAGTTTTAACTTATACTATTTATTTACATGACTAAAACTTTCAAAGTAAGCATAAATGACCACACATTTCTTGGAAGGACAATTGTACTACTGAATTACTGGGGACTGTACCACATGAGTGCATATTTGCATAATTCCTTTTTCAGAAGCCCATAGAAATGAAGAAATTAAAAATGAGAACAAAATTCCATTGAAAATAAGGAGGCAATGAACCCCAATTCCAAACGCACACAAACACACACACACACACACACACACACACACAATTCCCCTGTCACTGATTTCGGAGAAATATCTGTCATATACCATAAAATTTGAATCAAATTAAAGGAGGTCTCCAAGATTCATACACTGTATAGGGTGAAATGATCATGACCCTAAGATCATGACCTAAGCCAAAATTGGATGCTCAATCGAGTGAAACACCCAGGCAGCCTACGGAAGAAGTTTTCAATAACTCATGATGGGATAGTTATTCACATGGGAAAAAATGAATTTAGATCTCTGACAAAACATATCACACATAAAAGTCACCTCCACAAAGAGTAAATATTTAAATGAGAAAAAAATTCAACTTTTAGAAAAAAATTGGGGATATATCATAACCTTGAGGTAAGGAAGAATTCCTTGAACAACTAAGGAAAATAAGCCATAAAGGAAAAAATAATAAATTTAATTACATCAAAATGAAGGATTTCTTGCAAAGCAAAACTACAATGAGCTATCACCTCATACTTCTAAGTATGCCTAGTATCAAAAACACAATAAATAACAAATGTTGGTGTGGATGTGGAGAAAGGGGGACCTGGTACACTGCTGATAGGAATATAAACTGGTACGGCCATTACGAAAAATAGTATGAAGGTTTCTCAAAAAATTAAAAATAGAACTACTATATGTTCTAGAAATTCCACTTCTATGTAAGGAATTAAAATCTGGATTTCAAAGAGATACCTGTACTTCTATGTTAACTGCAGCATTATTTCAAGATCCAAAATATGGAAACAACTTCAATGTTCATCAACAGAAAATAGGATAACGAAATTGTGGTATGTATATATACTGGAATGGTATTCAGCCTACAAATAGAAAAAAACTTGCCATTTGTAACAACAAGGATGAACCAGAAGTACATTATACAGACAAAGAAAATAAATACTATAAAATTATATGTGGAATTCAAAATATTTCAATTCACAGAAGCAGAGAGTAGAATGTTGGTTGCCAGGCTCTCAAGTAGCAGTAAATGGGGAGATTATCATCAAAGGGGACTATCAAAGGGGAACAAAGTTTCAGTTATGCAAGACAAATAAGTTCTAGAGGGGCCAAGATGGCAGAGCAGCATGGAAGTTCTCTGCTTCTCTCTTCCATGAAATGAAATTAGATCAGTAACAAACTATTTAGCACACCTAGAAAATTGATCTGAGGAATAACACAACGATCTGCATAACTTGAGCCATAGAACTGGGAAGATATATGGCACAGAGAGATGAAGTGGGCGAGAGAGAAGCCACGGAGGGTAGGGAGCTGAAAGAGAGAACAGACAGCGGGAGAGTACAGGAAAAGCACTCCTCACTAGAAGCAGCTAGAGAGAAAGAAAAAAAGTGGAAGCACACACAAGGGTCTGAATGAGGAAGGAAGGAAGGAAGGAAGGAAGGAAGGAAGGAAGGAAGGAAGGAGTGGGTTTCAATACCATTAGGACTCAATAAACATGGAAGTGCAGAGTTGGAAATTCCACAGCTCAATACCTGGCAGTGATCTAGTGGGAAGAGCAAATCCCCAGGAGCACACAGCCAAGTCCGAGAGTTCCTTGGGTCACACAAGGAGAGGTGGTTCCCCTGCTGGGAGGACACTTCATAGAGGCTGTGTGGTCTCCCCACAGGAAAAGGTTCCAGTGGACCCTAGAGAATAGCAACATTTGCTGCTGTTGTAATAAGGAAGCTAGGGTGCAGTGAAGCCTGGTGCCAGTTGTGTGTTGTTATTTGCCATAGGTCCCTTGAAGCGCTGCTGCTACATGATTGTGCAAACTTTTTCTGAGGCAAGCAGGTACCCAGAAGCAGTCTCTGGGCCTCTGAAATGGTGTGGTTGTGTGAGCACTTCCAAGGGAAAGTTGGCACCCCATCATTGTTTGGTGAGACCCTTCCTCAGAGAGTGAGAGCAGACCACATCGCAGGGCCCTCAAAAGTGAGGGGTTTGGAAAACCAGCCCTATCTGAGATAAAATTCAGGAGAGAGGTGCCGCCTGGCAGTCTGATGGCTTGGTCACAGGCAGTATAGAAGGACAGAGTGGAAGGAAGCTGGAGACAAAGGAGGGGTGCCTGATGGACAGTTGGTGAGAACATAGAGTTCTGATGCTAGGGGCTGGAAAGGTGAATGATGCCACTTTCACCTCTTCCACGTCTGTGCATACACATGCACACGCACCACAGAGATACACCTTAATAACCTAAGCACTGACACCTAGTGTACAGACTATAGTGTGCTTCATAGTTTGACTTCTAGAGGAAATTGGAGGTATTTCATTCGGATTTCAAATCTGTTGGCTGACCCATCTGGTTTTTTTTCCCTTTTCTTCTCTTATTCTTAGATACAGAAAGAGAATACATTCATTTTTATTTTGCATTTTTATCAAAAATTTATAATGTTTTTACTATATTTTTTGTAAATTTTTAGTCTAATTTACATTCTTCATTTCATTTTATTCTATTTTATTGCATATTTTTAAAATTTTTAAACATTTTCTTCTTTTACTTTTTTTTTCTTTTCTTTCCCTTTTTCCTCTAGTCTAACAAGCTTTTTTCAATAAGCAGACCCACACATATCTATGATCTAGCTTCTTTTATTTGATTTTTTATGTTGTTTTTAATTTTTTTAATTTTTAATTTTATTAATTCTTTCTCTTCCTCCAAAATTATGAAAAGAAGGAATTCACCCCAAAAGAAAGAACAGGAAGAAGTGACAGCCAGGGACTTAACACAGATATAAGCAAGATGTTTGAACTACAATTTAGAAGCACCACCATATGAATACCAGCTGGGGTTGAAAAAAAGCATAGAATACCTTTCTGCAAAAATAAAAGAAGAAAAATGTAGTCAGTACAAAATTATAAATGCTATGACTGAGATGCAATCTCAAATGATTGCCACAGCAGCAAGGGTGGATGGAGCAAAGCAGCGAATCGGAGATACAGAACACAAATGTATGGAAAATAATGAGGCAGAAAAAAGAGGGAAACTAAGGCGAAAGGGCCGATATAAGAATTAGACAACTCAGTGGCTCATTAAAAAGGAATAATATATGAATCATAGGAGTCCCAGAAGATGAAGAGAGAGAAAAAAGGATAGAGGATTTATGTGAGCAAATCATAGTGAAAAACTTTCCTAACCTGGAGAAAGACACAGACATCAAAATTCAGGAAGCACAGAGAACTCCCTCTAGATTCAATAAAAACTGACCATCAATAAGGCATATCATAGTCAAATTCACAAAATACTCAGGCAAGGATAGAATAACGAAAGCAGCGGGGGAAAAAAGTCATTAACCTATATAGGAAGACAGATCAGGTTTGCAGCAGACCTATCCACAGAAACTTGGCAGGTCAGAAAGGAGTGGCACAATATATTCAACGTGCTGAATAGAAAAAATATGCAGCTAAGAATTCTTTATCTAGGAAGTCTGTCATTCAAAATAGAAGGAAAGACAAAGAGTTTTGAAGACAAACAAAAATTGAAGGAATCATGAACAGTAAACCAGCCCTGCAAGAAATTTTAAGGGAGACTCTCCAATGGGAGAAAAGACTAAACAAAACAAAATAAACTAAAAGCAGCAAAGGCTAAATTTTTTATGTCTTTATTTTATTTTGAGAGAGACAGAAAGTGAGCATAGGAGGGGCAGAGAGAGAGGGAGGCACAGAATCTGAAGCAGGCTCCAGGCTCTGAGCTGTCAGCACAGAGCCCAAAGCAGAACCCAAGGACTGTGAGATCATGACCTGAGCCAAAGTCGGATGGCCAACTGACTGAGCCACCCAGGAACCCCATAAAGCAACAAAGACTAAAAAGGACCAGAGAACATCACCAGAAACTCCAACTCAACAGCCGACATAATGGCAGTAAATTCATATCTTTCAGTACTCACTCTAAATGTCAATATACCTAAGTCTCCAATCGAAAGACATAGGGTAACAGAATGGATAAGAAAACAAGATCCCTCTATATGTTGTTTAGACGTCTTAAAGACACCTTCAGATGGAACGTAAGGGGATAGAGAACCATCTATCATGGTAATGGCCGCCAAAAAAAGCCATAGTAGCTACACTTATACCAGGAAATCTAGAATTTAAAATAGACTGTAACAGGAGATGAGGAAAGGCATAATACCATAATTAAGGGGTCTATCCACCAAGATCTAACAATTGTAAACACTTATGTCCCCAATGTGAGGCACAACCAAATATATAAATCAATTAATCGCAAACATAATAAACTCATTGACAATAATACCATAATAGTAAGGAAATTCAACACCCTACTTACAGCAATGGACAGATCATTGAAGCAGAAAATCAACAAGGAAATAATCGCTTTGAATGACACACTGGACGGGATAGACTTAACAGATATATTCAGAACATTTAGTCTTAAAGCAGCAGAATACACATTCTTCTCAAGTGCAAATGTAACATTCTCAAGAACAGATCATACTGGGAATCAAATCAGCCCCCAACAAGTACAAAATGATCCAGATCATACCATGCATATTTTCAAAACACAACAGTATGAAACTCAAAATCAACCACAAGAAAAATTTTGGAAAGATAACAAAAACTTGGAGACTAGGAGCACCTGGGTATCAGTCAGTTAGGCGATCGACTTTGGCTCAGGTCATGATTGCACAACTTGTGGGTTTGAGCCCTGCATCAGGCTCTGTGCTGATAGCTAGCTCAGAGCCTGGAGTCTGTTTCAGATTCTGTGTCTCCCTCTCTCTCTGACCCTCCCCTGTTCTCTCTGTCAGAAATAAATTAAAAAAACATTAATAAAAAACAAAAACTTGGAGACTAAAGAACATCCTACTGAAGAATGAAATCATTAACCAAGAAGCTAAAGAGGAAATTAAAAAGTACATGGAAGCCAATGAATATGATAACACCACAGCCCCAAATCTCTGGGATGCAGCAAAGGCGGTCATAAGAGGGAATTATATAGCAATCCAAGGTTTCCTTAAAAAGGAAGAAAGGTCTCAGATACACAACCTAACCTTCCACCTTAAAAAGTTGGAAAAATAACAGCAAATAAAGTCCCAAACCAGCAGAAGATGGGAAATAAATATTAGAGAAGAAAACAATACTACCAAATCCAGAAAAACAGCAGAACAGATTAATGAAACGAGAAGCTGGTTCTTGGAAAGCATTGACAAAATTGATAAACCCTTAGCTAGTTTGACAAAAAGAAAAAGGTAAAGACCCAAATAAATAAAATCACAAATGAAAGAGGAGGGATCACAACCAACACTGCAGAAATACTACTACTACTACTACTACTACTACTAATAATAATAATAATAATAATAATAATAATAATAATAAGAGGGGCGCCTGGGTGGCTTAGTCGGTTAAGCGTTCAACTTTTGCTTAGGTCATGATCTCGCGGTTTGTGGGTTCGAGCCCCGCATCCGGGCTCTTTGCTGACTGCCAGCTCAAAGCTTGGAGCCTGTTTCAGAGTCTGTGACTCCCTCTCTCTCTGACCCTCCCCTGCTCACGCTGTCTCTCTCTCTCCTAGAAATAAATAAAAATATTTAAAAAAAAAGAGTTAACACCTATTCTTTAGAAGCTGTGCCAAAAATTGAATTGGAAGGAAAACTACCAAACTCATTCTATGAGGCTAGCATTACCTTGATTTCAAAACCAAACACCCCAAGAGAAAGCAGCACTACAGACCACTTTCCCTGATGAACATGGATGCAAAATTTCTCAACAAGATACTGGCCAAAAACACATTAAAAAAATTATTTATAACAATCAAGTGGGATTTATACCTGGGATGCAGGGATAGTTCAATATTGCAAATCAATCAATGTAATATATCAAAGTAATAAAAGAAAGGATAAGAACCATATGATTCTCTCAATAAATGCAAAGAAAGCATTTGACAAAATACAGAATTCTGGGGGTGCCAGGGTGGCTCTGTCAGTTAAGCCTTCAGGTCAGGATCTTATGCTTCATGGGTTCTTGCCCTATATCTGGCTCTATACTTACATCTCAGAGCCTGGAGCCTGCTTTGGATTCTGTGTCTCTCTTTGTGTCCCTCCCCTGTCATGCTCTGGCACTCTCTCACACTCTCTCAAAAATAAATTAAACAAAAATTAAAAAAAAAAAAACACAACAAAATACAGGATCTTTTCTTTTTATTTTATTTTATTTTATTTTTTATTATTATTATTACTTTTTACAAATAGCTTATTGTCAAATTAGTTTCCACATAACACTCAGTGCTCATCCCCACAAGTGTCCTCCTCCATGCCCATCCCCCTCTCCCCCCATCCATCAGTCCTCAGTTTTTGTCAGCATTCAAGAGTCTCTCATGGTTTGCCTCTCTCCCTTTCCCCCACCATTTCCCCCTTCTTCTCCCCTTGGTCCTCCGTTAAGTTCCTCCTAATCCTCCTATACGTGCAAACATATGATATTTGTCCTTCTCTGCCTGACTTATTTCGCTCAGCATAACACCCTCAAGGTCCATCCATGTTGCTACACATGGCCAGATTTCATTGTTTCTCATTGCCATGTAGTATTCCATGGTATAGATAAACCACATCTTCTTGATCCATTCATCTGTTGATGGACACTTAGGCTCTTTCCATGTTTTAGCTATTGTGGAGAGTGCTGCTATGAACATTGGGGTACATGTGCTCCTATGCCTCAGCATTTCTGTATCCCTTGGGTAAATTCCTAGCAGTGCTATTGCTGGGTCATAGGGGAGTTCTATTGTTAGTTTCCTTAGGAACCTCCACACTGTTTTCCAGAGGGGCTGTACCAGTTTACATTCCCACCAACAGTGTAGGAGGATGCCCGTTTCTCCACATCCTCGCCAGCATCTAGAGTTCTCTGATTGGCTCATTTTAGCCACTCTGACTGGTGTGAGGTGGTATCTCAGTGTGGTTTTGATTTGTATTTCCCTGATGAGGAGGGAGGCTGAGCATCGTTTCATGTGTCTGTTGGCCATCTGGATGTCCTCTTTGGAGAAGTGTCTGTTCATATCTTCTGCCCATTTCTTCACTGGGTTGTTTGTGTTTCGGGCGTGTAGTTTGGTGAGTTCCTTATAGATCCTTTCTTGATAAAAACTGCCAAGAAAGTAGGCATAGAAGGATCATACCTCAAGATCATAAAATCCATATATGAAAGACCCACCACTAATATCATCCTCAATGGAGAAAAACTGAGAACTTTCCCCCTAAGGTCAGGGACATGACAGAGATGTCCACTCACACCACTATTATTCAACCTAGTATTGGAAGTCCTAGCCTCAGCAGTCAGACAACACAAAGAAACAAAAGGCAAGGAGGAAGTCAAACATTCACTCCTCGCAGACCATATGATACTCTATATGGAAAACCCGAAAGATTCCACAAAAAAATTGCTAGAACTGATCCATGAATTCAGCAAAATCATAGGATATAAAATCAACGCACAGAAATCAGATGTACTTCTATACACCAATAATAAAGCAGCAGAAAGAGAAATCAAGAAGTCAATCCCATTTACAATTGGACCAAAAACCATATAATACCTAGGAATAAATCTAACCAAAAGGGCGAAAAAATCTATACACTGAAAACTACAGAAAGCGTATAAAAGAAATTGAAGATGTCACAAAAAAAAAGAAAGAAAGAAAGAAAGAAAGAAAAACATTCCATGCTCATGGATTGGAAGAACAGATATTGTTAAAATGTCAATATTACCCAAAGCTATCTACATAGTCAATGGAATTCCTATCAAAATAACACAAGCATTCTTCACAGAGATAGAACAAACAATCCTAAAATTTGTATAGTACCATAAAAGACCCCGAATAGCCATGAAATCCTGAAAAAAAAACTGACTCTGGTGGCATCACAATTCTAGATTTCAGGATGTATTACAAAGCTGTAATCATGAAGACAATATGGTAGTGGCACAAAAACAGGCACTATATTCAATGGGAGAGAATTGAGAACCCAGAAATGGACCCACAAACATACAGCCAACTAATCTTTGACAAAGCAGGAAAGAAGTGTTTAGACTTTAAGCAGCTCACTTTACAGCTTTCTACAGATCAACACTTATACAGTCTAGGGTCTGAAAAAAACTTCTCAGAAGTTTCTCTTTTTATCATGTAAGTTTTTCAATCAGAATAAATCTATTTATGCAGTTCTCTAGTTTTCTTTTTAATTCTCCTCCTACGACAACCCATCCTGAATTATCCAATAAACAAATTAAGTGTATGCTAGGATACCAATACAAAAGCAATATCCGAAAATCCTTTATGAAACAATGTGATATTTGGTATTGTGGGCACTCCCCCCACATTAAAGTAGAACTGGCAAAAAATTTTAAAAATTAAAGCAGAATTGGTAGCTACAACTCAGATGGAATTCCTTTAGTGTTATCATAATTTCTTTTTACTTATTTATGAGGATAGGGCACCATACTCTTCCTTGTTTAGAACCTCTAATTGTTGTATTCACTTTTAATCTTTTATTATAGATATTTTCAAACATATACCAAAGTAGAGAGAATAGTATGATGAACCTATCACTCAGCTTAAACAATATATAATTCTTGATAATTATTTCATGTGTATTTCTACCCACCATTTCTACCCACTCTCAGTCCCCACACATCATTATTCTGCAGCAAATCTCACCTATTATATCATTACATTTGTGAATATTTAACTGTGCATCTCTAAAATAGACTTTTTGAAAAAATCAGATCTTCCAAAAAATATAAAAATAATGCAATGAATACTTGTATTTCTTTTACCAAGATTACCAACTGCTAATGTTTTGCCAGATTTGCTTATCCTTTTCTATATAGTATATAAATATATGTGTAAACATATTCCAATTATTCCTGCTGAGTCATATAAGAATAAATTCAAATTATAAATATCATGAACCTTTACCCTGAAAGAATTCAGCATGTATCTCTTGAGAATAGGGATACTTCCTTACATAACTATATTACAATGATCAAAATCAGGAAATGTAACATCGATAAAATACTTGGTCCACATTCAAATTTCTCCAACTTTCCCAATAATGCCCTCTATAGAAAATATTTTCCGTCCTCGATCTAATCCAGGATTGTATTAGGTATCATATCCCTTTAAGCTTCTTTAATGTGAAATAATTCCTGTCTTTTTAATTTTTTTGTGACATTGGCATTTTTGAAAAGTATAGACCAGTTGTTCTGGGAATGTTCCTCAATTGTCTTACTACAGCCCTGACAGCAACTATCTTCACCCCTATTCTCTAGGCCTTTGACTTTTTTAGGGTTTGTGGATGCCATAGAGACAGGTGAAGGTGTCTTCACTTAGAATTTTTCTTAAATGTAGAGAAATGAACTGTGTTTGGATTTTTAGGGAAGCAAGAAAGGCAATGTGGACACAGGAAATAGGAATGGACACTGTTAAGAATATGCTCAATGTTAGTTAAGATTCAAACACTTAATGTTTTCATTATAAGCTTTTCAACTGCTTCCTTCTGTTACTATTTTTAGAACTTCAGTTGCTCCAAAAAGAACATTTTAATAAGCAAGCATGTGTATCTGATGAGATTTGGTGAACAGCTGAGACCAATGCTTATAATACATTAGTTTGCTTTCTACTTGTCCTAGGCTGTCTTGGCCTTTAAATCCATCCTCTCACTGCAGTCAGTGGAACCTATTTAAAGACACGCTATGACTATGCTACTCCAGTGCTGAAAAATCACAAGTGAGATAAAGTTCAAACTACATGGTATAGTATGGCATGGCATGGCACAAAGGTCTTTCACGACTTGATATATACTAGTCACCATTCAAGTTTCTCATATTTCTTTCTGAGCTTCCCAAAACATAGTATGTATATGTCCTGAGATATGAAATACTATGCACTGTATCAGTATAGTGCAGTTTCCTAGGGCTTCAACTTTACACAGCAGTCCACAATTGTGGCAGGCTGTATTTTCCAAAAATGGATGTCAAAATAGATCTTATCGTACACACTCTTCTTAAATGTGAAAGCTGACAATCCTCCCATCAAGAGATAGGCTCTATGTTACTTCCTCGTGAAAGGAATTGAGTGTGTGTGTGTATGTGGTAATATCTACATCAATGCCAACCATAGCATAAAAGTAACTTCATCTTTCAGGGGTGCCTGGGTGGTTCAGTCGGTTAAGCCTCCGACTTCAGCTCAGGTCATGATCTTGGGATTCGTGGGTTTGAGCCCCGCATCAGGTTCTGTGCTAACAACTAGCTCAGAGCCTGGAGCCTGCTTTGGATTCTGTGTCTCCCTCTCTCTCTGACCCTCCCCTGCTCATGCTGTCTCTCTCTCTCTCTCTCTCTCTCTCTCTCTCTCTCTCTCACACACACACACACACACACACACACACACACCAATAAATAAAACATTTTAAAAAATTTTAAAAAATAACTTCATCTTTCAAAACTGTCATACCTACAAACTTAGTAAACCCAATCATAATTCTAGACCACTAGTTTTCAATGTGGAAGGCACATAATCCAGGGGATTTGCAAAAGTTATTCATGATAATATGGGGAAAATATTAGAACTTGGATTGTCCTTTTATGTACTTTTTATTGTCATACATCTTTATATTTTATGTTTAAAAAGTATAAAACTATACTATCAGATACTGTAGCCATTAGATGCACATATTGAGCAACTGAAATGTAGCTTGTCTGAATTGAGATGCTGAAACTTTAAAACATACACCAGATTTCAAAGACTTAGTATTTAAAAATGTAAAATACCTCATTATAATTGTAAATTGATGCCATGTTGAAATTACATTTTTGATATATTAGCTTAATTAAAACATCATTAAAATTAATTCAGCTTATTTCTTATTTTTTTCATTTGGCTACTAGAAAATTTGAAATTACATAGGTATCTGTCATTTTTGACTCACAGTATATTTCTATTTGACAATGTTGACATATAACATAGTATAGGGGCTCAGGGCAGGCCACCCCAAAATATGCCACATTGGTATAGTGAGTATTTTGAATTAAAGTTACTTAAGAAATAGCCCATGTGGGAAGAATACTTTGACCTTCCCTTGTCTCCAGAAAGCAGAAAATAAAACTTCCAGGTGAAAGGTACCCTCCTATAAGAGGAGGTAAATAAACATTTATATCACCAGAGATAGAGAATTCAAAGCTGAGAAGGCTGTATAAACAAACCTTGTTGCTTTTACTAATTTACTACCCCAGCCCAAATACTGTTTAGAATTTCTTTCTATTTTAAGCTCCCAAAGTTAAGTCTTCTTTGGCCTGTCAATTCCTTACAGATTTGTTTCTTTGTCTAAAATGTATAAAAACTACATACCTTTTTTTTTTTTTTTAATTTATTTCTAGAGAGAGAGAGACAGCGTGAGCAGGGAGGGTCAGAGAGAGAGGGAGTCACAGACTGAAACAGGCTCCAGGCTCTGAGCTGGCAGTCAGCACAGAGCCCCGACGCGGGGCTCGAACCCACGAGATCATGACCTAAGCGAAAGTCAGACGCTTAACCGACTAAGCCACCCAGGCGCCCCTAAAAAACTACATACCTTGATCATTTGTTAAGGTCTAAATTTCATTATTTGGCCTCCATGTGCACCTAATAAAATTTTTTTTCCCTCTTGTTAATCTGTCTCATGTCAATTTAATTTTTAGATCAGCTAGAAGAATCTTGAAGGATAGAAAAAATTTTTCCTCACCATCATTAGTAATATGATATACATTTTTAAGCAAATAAACCTGTATTGAAGAGATACATGTTTACACATTTTTATGATAGGGGATGGGCAATTAGAGATGTTTAAAAAAAAGCTGATCTAGGGAGAGGAGTTCAGACGAAGTAGTATTAGGAGGACCCTGAGCTTGTCTCACCCTGGAACACAGCTAGATCAACATCAAATCATTTTGAACACCTAGAAAATCAATCTGAGGATTAAGAGAACAATCTGTATAATGTCAGGGAGAGAATGTGACAGGTACGTGGTACAGAGAGGTGAACTGAGGGAGAGGAGAACAGCAGTGCCTCAGAGAGTAGAGAGCAATTTTCATGGAGATTGGGGGGGGGGGAGACCAAAGCATCAAGAGCATCAAGTTTGTACAAGAAATTCCCCTCCCTGAAAGCAGCTAGAAAGAGTGAAAACACACACACAGGACTGCATAAGAAAACTATTCCCCAAAAACACTGATAGGGGACAAAGGAGAAGGTTTCAATACTGCCAGTTTTTTTTTTGTTTGTTTGTTTGTTTGTTTGTTTTAATAGCAGAGTACAGAGTCAGAAATTTCAGACGTTAGGGACTAGCTGTGTTCCTGCAAGGACACAGTGTGGAGCCCTGGGAGTCAGCTTCAAGGTCTGAGGATCCCCTGGGTTGCTAGGGGAGAAGCAGTTTCCCTGTTTGGAGTGTATTTGGTAGAGGTGATACAGTCTCTCTGTGGACAAAAGACTTGGCAGGTGCCATCAGGCCATTGCATTCACTCCTATAGGAACAAAGACACTGAATGAGGATAGCAAACCCCAAACCCTGGTGCCGACTGTGTTGTGATTTACTATAAACTCAGAGCCACTGCCACTGTGCAGTCACAGCAACCATTTCCTGGGATAAGCCAGGACTAGCCACAGCATAGTGAGACCCTTCCCCAGAGGATCACTGTGGGTGTGAACCATGGGCTTCTGTGAAGGGTGGAGTTTTGAAACACAGCCTGAGATAAAACTCTGGAAGGAGGGGCCACCTGGTAGTTGGAGAGCTCTGACACAGATAGGAGGAAGGTGGGGAGCTGATGGAAGTGGGAGCCACAGGACAAATGAGTGAACAACTGTATGCTAGTGTGCAAACTTCCAGCTCTGGAGACTAAAGAACAGGGTATTTTCACCATTAACGCAACAGGGATGACCCCAGTGAGCTATATAGTGCCACCAAGTGGAGAATGGTGCTGTTACACCAAGCCCCACTCCTTACTCCGTGTAGGCACATCTCCACTAGGACAAGTTGACCGGAGAGTCAGAGTAGCGAGCTACTCTCCCAGAAGACCAGTAAAAACCCACCCATGAGTTTAGTCTACTGACCATAGACTACTGCAAAAAATTAGCTCTAGGGGAAACAGGATCTAGCTTCATTTGGATTTTTTTGTTCATTGTTTCTTGCTCTTGCTTGTGTTTTTGTTGTTTTCTTTTCTTCGGTTCATAAATACAAAAAGAATAAAATTTATTTAATTTTACTTTTATTTTTTAATTTTTAGTATTTTTTCTCTTCTTTTCTCTTTTTTCCTGTCAAGCTTCTCTTTTTGTTAAAGTTTATTTGTGTATTTGAGATAGAGAGAGAGTGAGAGCGCATGGGAGAGGCAGAGAGAGAGAATGCCAAGCAGGCTGTGCACTGTCAGCATGAAGCCTAATGCAGGGCTCAAACTCACAAACTTTGGCCTGAGCCGAAATTAAAAATTGAACACTTGACTGACTAACCACCCAGATAACCCTCTATCAAACTTCTCTTAACAAGCAGATCAAAACGCACCTAGGATCTATCTTCCTTTAATTTATTTTTAATTTATTTTTAATTTTTATTTCATTCTATTATTATTAGTTTTTTCTGCCTTGAAAATGACAAGATTAAGGAATTCACCTCAACACACACACACACACACACACACACACACACACACGAAGAAATGACAGCCAGGGATTTAATCAATGCAGATATAAGTAAGATGTCTGAACTAGAATTTAAAACAACAATTATAAAGATACAAACTGGGCTCTGATAAAAGCATAGAAGACACCAGACAATCCCTTTCTGCAGAGATAACAGAACCAAAATCTAGTCAGTCCAAAATTGAAAATGCTATACATGAGATGCAAACCCAAAAAGAGGCCATAAAAACAAGAATGGACAAAACAGAGAAATGACTTAGTGATCTAGAAGACAAAGTTATGGAAAATAATGAAGCTAAAAAGAAGAGGGAAACAATGGTCAGAGATCACAAAGGCAGACTCAGGGAATTCAGTGAGCCATTAAAACGTAATAACAGAACAGTTAAGAGGGCAGAGCACTATGGAGACCCTGAGCTTGTTTCATTTCTGAAACACAGCTATATCATCACCAAGCCATTCTGAACACCTGGGAAACTGATGTGAGGATTAACACAACAATAGCATAATCTGAGCCACAGAATTTGTCAGAAATGCAGTGTGGAGACGTGAACTGAGGGAGAGAAAAACCACAGAGAGTAGGAAGCTGTTTTTGCAGAGAGAAGACAGAGAAAGAGAAAGTGCAAGGAAAGCACTCCCCCAAAAGTACCTGGAGAGAAAGGGAGAGAAACACTCACAGGGGACTGAACAAGATATCTGTTCCCAAAACCAATGATGGGAATAAAGGACAGGGTTTCAATACCACCAGGATTCTATAAAGAGTGGAGGGAAGAGGCTGAAGTTCCAGAGCTCAGTGCCTGGCGGTGTTCTGGTGAGAAAATAGGGAGAATCCCCAGAAGCAGACAGCGAGGTCTTAGGGGCCCATGTGCCACCCAGGGAGAAATGGTTCCCCTGCTTGGAGAGAACTTGGTAGAGGCCATACGGCCTCCCAACAGGCAAACATCCCAGTGGACCCTGGATAGCAGTCACGTTTGTTGGTATTGGGGCAAAGACACCAGAGTACAGTGAACCCTGGTGCTGGCTGTGTATTGTGGTTTGCCATAGTCTCTGAACCTCTGTCACTCCACCATCACAGGAACATTTTCTACGGCAAGCTGGCACCTGGCCATTGCTCAGCAAGACACTCCCCCAGTGAGTAAGGGCAGGTACAAGCTGCAGGGGCCTCTGAAGTGTGGGGTTTTGAAAAACAACACATCTGAGATAAAACTCTGTAGGGAGGTGACACTGGCAGATGGATAGCTCAGACACTGACAGGATAGATACAGGGAATAGACATAGGCATGAGATTGCTCATGGATAGGAAGAATAAATACAGTTAAAATGTCATTACTACCTAAAGCAATCTACACATTCAATGCAATACCAATCAAAATTGCACCAGCATACTTCTCAAAACTAGAACAAACTATCCAAAAATTTGTATGGAACCACAAAAGACCCCGAATAGCCAAAGTAATCCTGAAAAATAAAACCAAAACGGAGGGATCACCATCCCAGACTTTAGCCTCTACTACAAAGCTGTCATCATCAAGACAGTATGGTATGGGCACAAAAACAGACACACAGACCAAAGGAATAGAATTGACAACTCAGAGCTGGACCCAAAGGTATACAGCCAACTAATCTTTGACAAAGCAGGAAAGAATATCCAATGGTAAAAAAGACAGCCTCTTTAACATATAGTGCTGGAAGAACTGGACAGCAACATGCAGAAGAATGAAACTAGATCAATTTCTCACACCATACAAAAAAATAAACTCAAAATAGATAAAGGACCTGAACGTGAGACAGGAAACTATCAACACCCTAGAGGAGAAAGCAGGAAACAACCTCCTTGACCTCAACCGCAGCAACTTCTTACTTGACACATCCCCCAAAGCAAGGGAATAAAGAGCAAAAATAAATGATTGGGGCCTCATCAAGATTAAAAGCTTCTGCACGGCAGAGGAAACAATCCACAAAACTAATAGGCAACCAATGGAATGGGAAAAGATAGTTGCAAATGACATATCAGATAAAGGGTTAATATCCAAAATCTAAAAGGAACTCACCAAACTCCACACCCGAAAAACAAACAACCCAGTGAATAAATGGGCAGAAGATATGAACAGACACTTCTCCAAAGAGGACATCCAGATGGCTAACAGACACATGAAACGATGCTCAGCATCCCTCCTCATTAGGGAAATACAAATCAAAACCACACTGAGATACCACCTCACGCCAGTCAGAGTGGCTAAAATGAGCAAATCAGAGAACTCTAGATGCTGGCGAGGATGTGGAGAAACGGGCACCTTCCTACACTGTTGGTGGGAATGTAAACTGGTACATCCACTCTAGAAAACAGTGTGGAGGTTCCTCAAAAAGTTAACAGTAGAACACCCCTATGACCCAGCAATAGCACTGCTAGGAATTTACCCAAGGGATATAGAAATGCTGAGGCATAGGAGCACATGTACCCCAATGTTCACAGCAGCACTCTCAACAGCAGCCAAAACATGGAAAGAGCCTAAGTGTCTATCAACGGACGAATGGATCAAGAAGATGTGGTTTATCTATATGATGGAATACTACATGGCAATGAGAAAGAATGAAATCTGGCCATGTGGAGCAACATGGATGGAACTCAAGGGTGTTATGCTGAGCGAAATAAGTCAGGCAGAGAAGGACAAATATCATATGTTTGCATGTATAGGATTAGGAGGAACTTAACGGAGGACCATGGGGGAGAAGAAGGGAAATGGTGGGGGAGAAGGGAGAGAGGCAAACCATGAGAGACTCTTGAATGCTGAGAAAAACTGAGGACTGATGGATGTGAGGAAGATGGGCACAGAGGGGCACTTGTGGGGATGAGCACTGGGTGTTATATGGAAGCCAACTTGACAATAAACTATTTGTAAAAAAAAAAAAAAAAAAGACATAGGCATGAGACAAAGGAGGGGTGCTTGACTGTGGGTAAGTGAGAGCGTGAAGTTCCTCTGCCAGAGACTAAGGAGGTGGGTGAAGCCATATCCAACTCTCCTGTGCAAGCGCATGTATGCCACAATGATCCACCTCAGTAAGCTAAGCAGTGCTACCTAGTGGAAAATGGAGCCCTTACACCAAGTCCTGCCTGACTACACCCTTCAAAGCACATCCCCTTAAAGACCAGCACAAGTCACTCCACCTACTTAGTGTACAGACTATAAAAGGCTTCATAGATTCAGTTCTAAGGGAAACTGGATGTAACCTCACTTGAGTTTCATTCTGTTTGCTGGTTCATCTATTTGTTCATTTTCTTTGCTTCTGTTTTTGCTTAAATTATTTTCTTTTTTTCTCTTTCTTTTCTTCCTCATTCTTGGGTACAGAAAGAGAAAAATGTATTTTCATTTTTTTTACTTTATCTTCTAATTTTTATATTAATTTCATTTGCTATATTTCATTTTATTCTATTTTAACATATATATTTTTAATTTTTAAATACTTTTTTGCCTTTTGTTTCTTTTCTTTTTCTCAATGCTATCAAGCTTCTTTCAACAAGCAGACCAAAACACACCTAGGAGCTAGCTTCCTTTATTTAATGTTTTGTTTTGTCTTTAATTTTTATATTAATTTTTTTCATCCTGAAAAATGACAAAACAAAGGAATTCATTGAAAAGTAAGAAATGGAAGAAGTGACAACCAGGGGTTTCATCAACATGATGTAAGCAAGATGTCTGAAACAGAATTTAGAGCCATGATAACAAGAATACTAGTAGGGGTTGAAAAAAGTATAGAATCCCTTTCTGTGGAGATAAAAGAAATAAAATGTAGTCAGGTTAAATAAAAAATGCTATAACTGAGATGCAATCTAGAATGCATGCCATGAAGGCAAGGATGGACAAATCAGAATAGAACATCAGTGATTTAGAAAACAAAAATTATGGACAATAATAAAGCAGAAAAAAAGTAGGAAACAAAGGCAAAAGATCATGATACAAGACTTAGAAAATGCAGTGACTTATTAAAAAGGAATAATATCCAAAACAGAGGAGTCCCAGAAGATAAAGAGATAAAAAAGGAGGCAGACGGTTTATGTGTGCAAATTATAGCAGAAAACCTTCCTAATCTGTGGAAGGACACAGACATCAAAACCCAAGAAACACAGAGAACTTCCATGAGATTCAACAAAATCTAGGCATCACCAAAACATATCAAAGTCAAATTCACAAAATACACAGACAAGAAAAGAATTATGAAAGCAGCAAGGGAAAAAAGTCCCTAACCTATAAGGGAAGACAGATCAGGTTCACAGCACACCTATCCACAGAAACATGGCAGACCAGAATTGAATGGCAAGATATATTCACCGTGCTGAATTGGAAAAATATGCAGCCAAGAATTCTTTATCCAGCAAGGCTGTCATTCAAAATAGAAGAGACAAAGAGTTTCCCACAAAAACAAAAACTAAAGGAGTTCATGACCACTAAAGAAGACTTGCAAGAAATTGTAAGGACACTTGAGTGAAGAAAAGACCAAAAAAAAAAAAAGAAAAAAAGAAAAAGAAAGAAAGACCAAAAGGGACAAAGACTAGAAAGGACTGGAGAACATCACCAGAAACACCAACTCTACAGGTAACACAATGGCAATAAATTCATATCTTTCAGTACTAACTCAAAATGTCAATGGACTAAATACTCCAATCAAAAGACAAAGGGTATCAGAATTGATAATAAAATAAGACCCATCTATATGCTGTTTACAAGAGACTCATTTTAGAGCATGGATACTGAAAGTTAGGGGATAGAGAACCATCTATCATGCTAATGGTCATCAAAGAGAGCTGGAATAGCATGCTTATATCAGACAAACTAGATTATAAAATAAAGACTTTAAGAAGAGATGAGGGAGCACATTATATCATAATTAAGGGGTGTATACACCAAGGAGATCTAACAGTGTAAACATTTATGCTCCCAAATTGAAGCACTAAAATATATAAATCAGTTAACTGCAAACATAAAGAAACTCATTAATAATAATACCACACAGTAGCGGACTTCAACAACCCAGTTATAGGAATGAACAGTTCATCTAAGCAGAAAATCAACAAGGAAACAATAGCTTTAATGACACACTTGACTAGATGGTGTCAACATATATATTCAGAACACTTCATCCTAAAGCAGCAAAATACACATTCTTCTTGAGTGCACATGGAACATTCTCCAGAAGAGATCACATACTGGGTTACAAATCAGCTCTAAACAAGTACAAAAAGATCAAGACAATACCTTGCATATTTTCAGACTACAACACTGTGAAACTAGAAATCAATCACAAGAAAAAAATTGGAAAGGCCATGAATACTTGAAGATGAAAGAAGATCCTCCTGAGAAATGAACGGGGAAACCAAGAAATTAAAGAGGAAATTAAAAAGGACATGGAAGCCAATGAAAATACCATAGCCCAAAATCTCTGGGATGCAGTAAAGGCTATCATAAGAGAAAAGTACAAAGAAATCCAGGCCTTCCAAAACAAGGAAGAAAAGTCTCAAATACACAGCCTAACCTTACACCTTAAAGAACTGGAATAAACATGGCAAATACAGCCCAAAACCAGTGGAAGAAAGAAAATAATCATGATTAGAGTAGAAATCAATGATACTAAAATTAAAAAAAAATCAACGAAACCAGAAGCTGTTTCTTCAAAAGAATTAACAAAATCCATAGACACTAAACAAGTTATATCAAAAAGAAAAAGGAAAAGATCCAAATAAATAAAATCATGAATGAAAGAGGAGAGATTATAGCCAACACCACAGAACTATAAACAATAATACAAGAATATCATGAGCAATTATATGCCAACAAATTGGGCAATGTGGAAGAAATAGACAATTTCCTAGAAACATAAACTACCAAAACTGAAACATGAAGAAATAGAAAATTTTAACAGACCTATAAACAGTAAAGAAATCGAATTAATAATTAAAAATCTCCCCAAAAACAAGAGTCCAGGCCTGGATGGCTTTGCAGTGGAATTCTATCAAACATTTAAAGAAGAGTTAACACCTACTCTTTTGAGGCTGTACCAAAAAACAGAAATGGAGGGAAAACTTACAAACTCATTCTATGAAGCCAGCATTACCTTGATTCCAAAACCAGACAAAGACCCCCACTAAATAGAACTACAGACCAATTTCTCTGATGAAAAGGGATGTAAAAATTCTCAACAAGATACCAGAAAACTGGATGCAACGATACATTAAAATAATTATTCATCACAATCATGCAGGATTTATTTCTGGAATTCATGGCTTGTTCAATATCCACAAATTAATCAATGTGATACATCACATTAATACAAGAAAGGATAAAATCCACATAATCCTCTCAATAGATGCTTAAAAAGCATTTGAGAAAACATGGTATCCTTTCTTAATAAAGACCCTCAAGAAATTAGGGACAGAAGGATCATACCTCAACATCATAAAGTCCATATATCACAGACCCACAGCTAATATCATCCTCTATGGGGAAAACCTGAGAGCTTTCCCCCTAAGGTCAGGAACATGACAGGGATGTACACTCACTACTGTTATTCAACATATTGTTGGAAACCCTAGCCTCAGCAATCACATAACACAAAGAAATAAAGAGCATCCAAATAAGCAAGGAGCTACACAAACATTGACTCTTTGCAGATGATATGATGTTCTGTGTGGAAAACCCCAAGACTCTACCAAAAAACTGCTAGAACTGATATATAAATTCAGCAAAATTGCAGGACATAAAATCAATGTACAGAAATTGGCTGAATTTCTATATACCAATAATAAAGCAATAGAAAGAGAAATCAAGTAATCAATCCCATTTACAATTGCACCGAAAACCATAAAATACCTAGGAATAAACTTAACCAAGGAGGCAAAACATCTATACACTGAAAACAACAGGACGCTTATGAGAGAAATTGAAGACACACAAAAAAGGGGAAATAATCCATGCTCATGGGTTGGAAGAACAAATATTGTTAAAATGTCAATACTACCCAAAGCTATCTACATATTCAGTGGAATCCCTATCAAAATAACACCACCATTAACAGCTCAGGAAAAAAACAGATGGTAGCGAGGATGCAGAGAAAGGGGAATCCTTTTGCACTGCTGGTAGGAATGCAAACTGGTGCAGCCACTCTGGAAAACAGTATGGAGATTCCTCAAAAATTAAAAATGGAAATACCCTACGACCCAGCAATTATACTACTAGGCATTTATCCAAAGGATACAGGAGTGCTGAATCAAAGGGGCACATGAACCCTAGTGTTTATAGCAGCACTACTGACAATAGCCAAAGTATGTAAAGACCCAAAATGGCCATCAACTGATGAAAGAATAAAGATGTGGTATACATACACAATGCAATATTACTCAGAGATCAAAAAGAATCAAATCTAGGGGAGCCTGGACGGCTCAGTCAGTTAAACATCCAACTGTGGATTTCAGCTCAGGTCATGATTTCACAGTTCATGAGTTCGAGCCCTGCATCAGGCTTCATGCTGGCAGTATAGAGGCTGCTTGGGATCCTATCTCTCCCCACTTTGCCACTCCCCAGGTCTCTCTGTCTCTAAGCAAACAAAAAACTTAAAAGAAGGAAATCTTGCCATTTGCAACTATGTGGATGGAACTAGAGTGTATTATCATAAGTGAAATAAGTCATTCAGAGACAGACAATTATCATGATTTCACTCATGTGGAATTTAAGATATGAAACAGATGAACATAAGGGAAGGGAAGCAAAAATAATATAAAAACATAGAGGGAGACAAACCATAAGAGCCTCTTAAATACAGAGACAAACTGAGGGTTGCTGGTAGGGTGTTGGGTAGGGGAAAGGGTTAAAGGGGTGAGGGGCATTAAGAAAGACAGTTGTTGGGATAAGCACTGGGTGTTATATGTAAGTGATGAATCACTAAATTCTATTACTGAAATTATTATTATACTACATTTTAACTAACTTTGATTTAAATTTTTTAAAAGTGATGCTCAGTTTAAAAAAACCATAATAATTGTATCATAGGAGTCTCAGAAGATGAAGAGAGAGACAAAAGGGAAAAAGTTTTACATTAGCAAATTATAGCTGAAAATTTCCTAACATACAAAAGGACACCAAAATAAAAATCCAAGAAGCATCATGCTAATGGTTGTCAAAAGAAAACTGGAATGCCCATACTTACATCTGATAAACTAGATTTTAAAACAAAACAAAAAAATATATAACAAGAGATGAAGAAGTGCATTCTATCATAATTAAGGGGTCTATACATCAAGAAGATCTAACAACTATAAATATTTATGCCCCCAAATATATAAATCAACTAATCACAAACATAAAGAAACTCAATGACAATAATTCAATAATATCTGGGAACATTAACACCCTACTTACAGCAATGGACAGATTATCTAAGCAGAAAATGAACAAGAAATCAATGTCTTTGAAAGACACACTGGACCAAATGGACTTAACAGATATATTAAGGACATTTCATTCTAAAACAACAGAATGTGTGTGCATTCTTCTCAGGCACACACAGAACATTCTCCAGAATAGATCATATACTGGGTCACAAATCAGCCCTCAATAAGTACAAAAAGATAGAGCCCATACCTTGGATATTTTCAGATCTCAGCACTATGAAAATTGAAGCCAACCACAAGAAAAAATTTGGAAAGCCCCCAAATATGTGAAAGTTAAAGACATCCTACTAAGGAATTAATGAGTTAAGCAGGAATTGAAGAAGAAGAAAAAAAAGTACATAGAAGCAATGAAAATGAAAACATGAGAGTCCAAACACTTTGGGATATAGCAAAGGCAGTCCTAAGAAGAAAGTATACTGCAATTCAGGCCTATCTCAAGAAGCAAGAAAGTTCCCAAATATACAACCTAACTTTACACCTGAAGCAGCTAGATAAGGAGGAGCAAATAAAGTTTAAAGCCAGCAGAAGAAGGGAAAAAATAAAGATTAGAGCAGAAATAAATGATAAAGATACAAACAAACAAACAAACAAAGCCCGGAACAGATGAATGAAATTAAGAGCTGATTCATTGAAAGAATTAATAAAATTGATAAAACCCTAGCCAGACTAAATGAAAAGAAAAGGGAAAGGAACAAAATAGATAAAATCATTAAGGAAAGAGATCACAATCAACATCACAGAAATACAAACTATTGTAAGAGAATACTATAAAAATTTATATGCCAATAAATTGGGTAATCTGGAAGAAATGAACAAATTCCTAGAAACTCACAAACTACCATGGAACCAGGGTGGCTCAGTCAGTTAAGCTCCTAACTCTTGATTTCAGGTCAGGTTATGAAACTCTTGATTTCAGGTCAGGTCATGATCTCATGGTTAATGAGAGCAATCCCCACATCAGGCAAAGTGCTGACAGCATGAAGCCTGTTTGGGATTCTCTTTCTCCCTCTCTATCTGCTCCTCTGCTTCTCATTCTCTCTCTCTCTCTCTCTCTCACACTCTCTCTCTCTCTCCCCCCTCCCTCTCTCAAAATGAATAAACAAACATTAAAAAAAAAAAGAGAGGGTGGGAGGCAAGATGGCAGAGAAGTAAGGAGCTCCATACATTTCACTCGCCCCCATTTCTCAAACGGAGAAGACCTGAAGCCACAGGAACCCTTAGAGACTCCAGGAGTTTGGGAGGAAAAGGAGACAGAGTCCACTGAGAAAACCTTATAGCATGTGAGTGAACTGGGGAAGATAAAATCAGGCTGGGACCGGAGACACAAAGGGAGGGGGTATCCTGCTTTGCGGGGAGCCACAATGAGTCTAGCGAAAAAAAAGAGTGGCTGAAACTGCTCAAGACACTGTCCCTGTCACTGGAGAAGAGAAAAACCTCCGCTCCAGACACAGGAGGATCCGGTTTCCTGCTGTCAAGCTGACCCTAGGCAGGACGCAAGCATCCCAGGCGACCCCGGGTGAAACTGCTCCCTGCTCTCCAGCTCCACCCAGAGAGAGGGTGGAGGATGTGGTGGCCACGCCTTTGTGCTTCTGGCTTGGCTGGATCTCAAGGGGGGAGGCGAAAGGCTTGAAACCGGACTGAGGGACTCGCCCGCGTGTTTATATTTCAGGCTACAGGACACAGAGGGACCCAATTTCCTGCTGTCCAGCTGACCCTAGGGGAGATGCAGTGGTTCCAGGCGACCCTAGTTGAAACTACTCCTTGCTCACCAACCCAGCCTGAAGATGCGCCTTTGTGCATCTGGCTCTGCTCAATCCCCAAGGGGGAGGGCGAGAGGTTTGAAACCACTCTGAGGGACTAGCCAGCGAGTTTATATTTCAGGCGACGGCACACACAGAGACCTGGTTTCCTGCTGTCCAGCTGACCCAAGGCAGGATGCACTGGTCCCAGGTCACCCCGGGTGAAACTGCTCCTTGCTCACGAGCCCAACTTGGAGGGGACAGGAGCAAGAGCTTCCAGCTCGATCCCCAGGGGGAAGGCCAGAGGCTTGAAACTGCCCTGAGGGACTCACCTACGAGTTTATATTTTGGACAGTTTCAATGGGGCGCGAGGACTGAGATCTGGAAACGAGGCCTGGCTTGGGATATAGAGCATGGCCCACCTTGGCTACGCCCCCAGCACAGAAAGATCACACCCAAAACAGTGAGTTGGAACGCTTGATTTGAGAAGGGACGGAGGTGCTGCCACTGTTCTCCCAACCACCAAGGCAGGACCCTCACTGGATGCACTAGACCAAACTACGCCCATCCCCGCTCTAGAGCTGCCCTCTTCCTCTTTTTTTTTTTTTTCCTTTACAGGAGCCAGGCAAGACCAACATGGCTGTACTGCTCTGATTAATTCTGGTCACTGGCTTGCTTAAACAGTCGCATTTAATCAATTCCCTAGATGTAAATTCTACACCTCCACTGCTACCTTTTTATCTCTTTCTCTCTGGAGTATCAGACTATATAGTTTTTCTGAGTAGCATCATCGTCATTTCTTTCACCTACTCTCTAACCATATCCCACTCTTTCTCTCTGTGAAATAAGCCTCTTACTCCTGCCTGCTTATTTCAATTCCAATTTCACTTTATCACTGCCCTGTCATTTCTCTCTTTCTCTATGCTCTTCCACCAGCACTTCATACACCTGGCTATTTATTTGTAGTTGGGAAATCCGGTTATATGCTTTAGACTGTCCTTTGCCTATAGGGTTTTTTCTTTTTCCTTTTCTTTTCTACTTTTTGCTTTTTTATGTATATTTATTTTTATTATTAGCCTTCCTTCCTCTTTTCTTTTTTCTTTTTCGTTTTCCCTTTCAGTTTGCATGTTTGTTGGAGTTGTCTCTGCATTTGTGTGTCCTTGTTCCCTGTGTGTTTGTCTGTCTGTTTTCTTTTCCAGGGCTACCTCAAGAAACAAGCCAAAGTACATATGGTGGAGAGTCCCAAATACCACTACGAGAAAAATAAAATAACCAAAGTCTCAACAAGAGAGACCAAGAGACACCATTCAAACAACACTTTCTGAATGGGCAGGCCCTAGACAGTCAAAGAGCCTTCTATGGTACAGCAGCACTCACAGGTGCAGAGAGCATAACAAGCTTTTAAAAGTAACAAGAGATAGAAAGCTACCCAAAATGATGAAACGGAAGAGCTCTCCTCCAAAGAAATTCCAGGAAGAAATGACAGCTAAAGAACTGCTCAAAACATATATAAGCAAATTAACTGAACAAGAATTTAGAACAAAAGTCATAAAATTAATCGCTAGGCTTGAAAAAGGCATGGAAGACATAAGAGAAACTACTGCTATAAAGACTATGGAGCTTAAAAATAGTTGTGATGAATTAAAAAATGCTATAAATGAGATGCATAATAAAATGGAGGCATCCAATGCACAGACTGAAGAGGCAGAAAGGAGAATAAGTGATTTAGAAAATACAATTAGAGAAAAAGAGGAAGCTGAGAAAAAGAGAGATAAACTGATACAGGAACATGAAAGGACAGTTCGAGAGCTCAGCGATACATTCAAACGAAAAATATCCATATCATAGGAATTCCAGAAGATGAAGAGAGAGGGAAAGGCGCTGAAGGAGTCCTTGAACAAATTATAGCAAAGAACTCCCCAATCTGGGGAAGGAAGTAGACGTTGAAATCCAAGAGGCACAGAGAACGCCCCTCAGACATAACTTGAATCGATCTTCTGCATGACATATCATAGTGAAACTGGCAAAATATAAGGACAAAGAGAGAATTCTGAAAGCAGCTAGGCATAAAAGGGCCCTAACATACAAAGGGAAACCTATCAGAGTGGTTGCAGACCTATCTACTGAAACTTGGCAGGCCAGAAAGGAATGGCAGGAAATCTTCAATGTGATGAACAGAAAAAATAGGCAGCCAAGAATTCTCTATCCAGCAAGCCTGTCATTCAGAATAGAAGGAGAGATAAAAGTCTTCCCAAGTAAACAAAAATGGAAAGAATTCGTCACCACTAAACCAGCCCTACAAGAAATCCTGAGGGGGACTCTCTGAGGGAAATGTTGCAAGGAACACAAGACACCAGAGACACCACCACAAGCATGAATCTTAAAGAGAACACAATGACTATAAACCCATATATTTCAACAATAACACTGAATGTAAATGGACTAAATGCCCCAATCAAAAGACATAGGGTAGCAGAATGGATAAAAAACCAAAATCCATCTATTTGCTGTCTACAAGAAACTCATTTTAGACTGGAGGACACCTTCAGATTGAAAGTAAAGGGATGGAGAAATATCGATCATGCTACTGGAAGTCAAAAGAAGCTGGAGTAGCTATACTTATATCAGACAAACTGAACTTTAAAGTAAAGGCAGTAACAAGGGATGCAGAAGGGCTTAATATAATAATTACAGGGTCTATCTATCAGGAAGAGCTAACAATTATAAATGTCTATCCACCAAATATGGGAGCACTTAATATATAAAACAATCACAGACAGAAACACTCTTATGGATAAGAATATGCTAATAGCAGGGGACTTTAATACTCCACTTACAGCAATGGATAGATCAACTAGACAGAAAATCACTAAAGACACAATGGACTTGAAAGACACATTGGACCAGATGGATTTGACAGACATATATTGAACTCTACATCATGGGACCATGGAATTCACTTTCTTCTCAAATGCGCATGGCACATTCTCTAAGATAGATCACATACTGGGACATAAAGCAGCACTCAATAAATATAAAAGAATTGAGATCAAACCATGCACACTTTCAGATCACAATGCTATGAAACTTGAAATCAATCACAGGAAGAAGTCTGGAAAACCTCCAAAAACATGGAGGTTAAAGGATACCCTACTAAAGAATGAATGGGCCAATCAGGCAACTAGAGAAAAAATTTAAAAATATATGGAAACAAATGAAAATGAAAATACAACCATCCAAACTCTTTGGAATGTGGCAAAGGCAGTCCTGGGAGGAGGGTACATTGCACTCCAGGCCTATTTCAAGAAATTAGAAAAAGCTCAGGTCCAAAATCTAACAGCACACCTAAAGCAACTAGAGACACAGCAACAAGAGCACTCCAAGCCCAGTAGGAGAAGAGAAATAATAAAAATCAGGGCAGAAATAAACAATACAGAAACCAAAGAAACAATTGAACAGACCAATGAAACCAAGAGTTGGTTTTTTGAAAAAATAAACAAAAGTGACAAACCTCTAGCCAGGCTTCTCAAAAAGAAAAGACAGAGCACTCAAATAGACAAAATCATGAATGAAAATGGACTTATGACAACCAACCACTCAGAAATACAAACAATTATCAGGGAATACTATGAAAAATTTTATGTCCACAAATTGGACAACTTAGAAGAAATGGACAAATTCCTAAACACACACACATTACCAAAATTCACACAGGAAGAGATAGAAAATCTGAACAGACCCATAACTAATGAGGAAATCTAATCAGTTACCCAAAATCTCCCAACAAATAAGAGCCCTGGGCCCGAAGGCTTCCCTGGGGAATTCTACCAGACATTTAAAACAGAATTAACACCCATTCTTCTCAAACTATCCAAAAAAATAGAAATTGAGGGAAAATTTCTGGACTCATTTTATGAATCCAGCACCATTTTGATTCCCAAGCCAGACAGAGACCCAGCAAAGAAAGGAATTACAGGCCAATAACCTTGATGAATACAGATGCAAAAATCCTCAACAAGATACTTGCAAATCGAATTCAACAGCACATAAAAAGAATGATCCACCAAGATCAAGTGGGATTCATTCCTGGGTTACAGGGCTGGTTCAACATTCACAAATCAATCAATGTGATACATCACATCAAAAGAAAAGATAAAACCATATGATCCTGTCAATAGATGCAGAAAAAGCATTTGACAAAATACAGCATCCCTTCTTAATAAAGACTCTCGAGAAAGTTGGGATAGAAGGAACCTACTTAAACATCATCAAAGCCATCTATGAGAAGCCTTCAGCTAACATCATCCTCAACGGGGAAAAACTGAGAGCTTTCCCCCTGAGATCAGGAACATGACAGGGATGTCCACTCTCACCACTGTTGTTTAACATAATGGTGGAAGTCCTAGCATCACCCATCAGACATAAGCTTCTGCATGGGAAAGGAAACAATCCATAAAACTAATAGGCAACCAACGGAATGGGAAAAGATACTTGCAAATGACATATCGGAAAAGGGCTAGTATCCAAAATCTATAAGGAATTCACCAAACTTCACACCCAAAAAACGAATAACCCAGTGAAGAAATGGGCTGATTCAGAAGACATGAACAGACACTTCTCCAAAGAGGACATCCAGATGGCCAACAGACACATGAAGTGATGCTCAGCTTCCCTCCACATCAGGGAAATACAAATCAAAACCACACTGAGATACCATCTCACATCGGTCAGAGCGGCTAAAATGAGCAAATCAGAGGATTCTAGATGCTGGTGACGATGTGGAGAAATAGGCACCCTCCTACACTGTTGGTGGGAATGTAAACTGGTACAGCCCCCTCTGGAAAACAATGTGGAGGTTCCTCAAAAAATTAACAATAGAACTCCCCTATCATCCAGCAATGGCACTGCTAGGAATTTATCCAAGGGATACAGGAGTGCTCATGCATAGGGGCACATGGATCCCAATGATCATAGCAGCAGTTTCAACAAGAGCCAAAACATGGAAAGAACCTAAGTGTCCATCAATGGACGAATGGATCAAGAAGATGTGGTTTATCTATACAATGGAATACTACATGGCAATGAGAAAGAATGAAATCTGGCCATGTGGAGCAACATGGATGGAATTTGAGGGTGATATGCTGAGTGAAATAAACCAGGCAAAGGAGGACAGCTACTATATGTTTGCATGTATAGGAGGATTAGGGGGAACTTAATGGAGGACTGTGGGGGAGAATGGGGGAATAGTGGGGGAGAGGGAGGGAGGCAAACCATGAGAGACTCTTGAATGCTGAGAACAAACTGAGGACTGATGGGGGTGGAGGTAGAGGAAGGGGGGTGATGGGCATGGAGCAGGGCACTTGGGATGAGCACTGGTTGTTATATGGAAACCAACTTGACAATAAACTATTTTAAGAATTTTTTAAAAAGAGGGGCGCCTGGGTGGCTTAGTCGGTTAAGCGTCCGACTTTCGCTTAGGTCATGATTCGCGCGGTTCGTGGGTTCAAGCCCCGTGTGGGCTCTGTGCTGACTGCCAGCTCGGAGCCTGGAGCCTGTTTCAGTCTGTGACTCCCTCTCTCTCTGACCCTCCCCTGCTCACGCTGTCTCTCTCTCTATCTCTCCTAGAAATAAATAAAACATTTAAAAAAATTTTTTTAAAGAAAAAAAGAAAAAAAAAAAAAAAGAAAACTGCCAAAACAGGTAGAAATGTAAAACTTGAAGAGACTGAAAACTAGCAAAGAAAATTAATCAATAATGAAAAGTCTCATAACAAAGAGCTTGGGCCAGATGTCTTCTTAGGGGAATTCTATCAGACACTTAAAGAAGAGTTAATACCTATCTTTTCAAACTATTCCAAAAAATAGAAATAAACGGAAAACTTCCAAACTCCTTCTATGAATCCAGCATTACCTTGATACCAAAACCAGACAAAGATCCCTGATGGGAGAATTACAGGCCAACATCCCCGATGAACTTGGATGCCAACATTCTCAACAAGACACTAGCAAATGAATTCAATAGCACATCAAAAAAATTATTCACCATGATTAAGTGGTCTGGGTTCTTCCTGGGCTACAGAGCTAGTTCAAAATCTGCAAATTAATCAACATGATACACCACATTAATTAAAGAAAGAATAAGAACCATATGAACCTTTCAATAGATGCAGAAAAAGCATTTGACAAAAAACAATATCCGTTCTTGATAAAAAAAAAAAAAAGCCCTCAATAAAGTAGGGATAAATGGAAAATACCTCAACATCATAAAAGCCATATACTAAAGACCCACAACCAATATCATTTTTAATGAGAAAATATGATAGTCATTCCCCTTTGGACAAGAACAAGGCAAGGGTGCCCACTCTCACCATTATTATTTAGCATAGTACTAGAAGTCTTACCTTCAGCTATCAGACAACAATAAAAACAAAATAAAGGACAAACAAATCAGCAAGGATAAAGTCAAACTTTCACTATCTGGCAATGACATGAGAGTGTATGTAGAAAAGCCAAAAGACTCCACCAAAAAAATTACTAGATCTAATATATGATTTCAGCAAAGTCGCAGGATATAAAATCAACAAGCAGAAATCTGTTGCATTTCGATACACTAATAAAAACCAGCAGAAAAAGAAATCAAGGAGTCAATCTCATGTGTAACTGTACCAAAAACAATAAGATACATAGGAATAAACATAACTAAAGAAACAAAACATCTAGACTCTGAAAACTATAGAATACTTTATGAAAGAAATGGAAGAGAACAAAAAAAAAATAAAAAAATTATTCTGTGCTCATGGACTGGTAGGAGAAACATTGTTAAATGTCTATACTACCCAAAGTAATCTACATATTTAATGCAATCCCTATCAAAATGTCACGAGCTTTTTTCAAAGAGCTAGAACAAACAACCCTAAAACTGTTATGGAATCACAGAAGACCCCAAATAGCCAAAGGTATCCTGAAAAAGAAAAACAAAACCAGAGGGTTTGTTTCCGGATTTCAAGCTAGAGTACAGAGCTGTAGTCACTAAGATAGTATGGCACTGGCACAAAAAAGGGCAAATAGATCAATGGAACAGAATAGAAATCCCAGAAATGGACCTACAATCATGTGGTCAATTCATCTTCAACAAAGCAGAAAAAAGAATATCCAATGGAAAAAAAAGGCTCTTGAACAAACGGTGTGGGGAAAAATGGATAGCAACATGCAGAAGAATGAACTTGGACCACTGTCTTACACCACACACAAAAATGAATTCAACGTGGATTAAAGACCTAAATGTGAGACAGGAAACTATCAAAATCCTAAAGATCACAGGCAGAAGCAACTTCTTACTAGACACATGACCAAAGGCACAGGAAACAAAAGCAAACATGAACTACTGAAACTTTATCAAGATAAAAACCTTCTGCACAGTGAAGGAAACAATCAACAAAACTAAAAGGCAGCCTAGAGAATGGAAGAAGTTATTTGCAAATGACATATTGGATAAAGGGTTTATACCCAAAATCTATAAAGAACTTATGAAACTCAATACCCAAAAGACAAAAACTCAGTTAAGAAATGAGCAAAAGACATGAATAGACACTTTTTCAAAGACATCCAGATGGCTAACAGACACATGAAAAATGCTCAACATCACTCATCGTCAGGAAAATACAAATCAACACTACCATGAGATACCACTTGATGCCGGTCAGAATGGCTAACATCAACAACTCATGAAACAACAGGTTTTGGCAAGGATTCAGAGCTGGGGAACTCACCTGAATTATTGGTGGTAATGCAAACTGGTGCAGCCAGTCTAGAGAACAGTATGGAGCTTCCTCAAAAACCTAAAAATAGAACTAACCTACATTCCTGAAATGGCACTATTAGGTTTTTACCCAAAAATATAGATTCAAAGGGTTACATGCACCCCAATGTTTATAGCATGATTATCAACACTAGCCAAACTATGGAGAAAGCTCAAATGCCCATCAACTGATGAAAAGATAAAGAAGGTGTGGTATCTACATACAATGGAATATTATTCAGCCATCAAAAAGAAGGAATTATTACCATTTGCAATGATGTGGATGGAGCTAGAATGTATTATGCTAAATGAGTTAAGTAAACCAGAGTAAGATAAATACTGTATGATTTCACACATATGTGGAATTTAAGAAAAAAAACCAGATGAACCATATGGGAATGGGACAGGGAGAGAAGAATGGGAAACAAACTACAAGAGACCCTTAATGGTAGAGAACAAACTGAGGGTTGATTGAAGGAGGTGGATGAGAGATGGACTAGATGGGTGATGAACAGATATTGTGATAAGCACGGGGTGTTGTATGTAAGTGATGATTCACTGAATTCTACTTCTGAAACCAATATTGCACTGTATGTTAACTAAAAAAAAAAAAATTTAATAGGTGATCTAAAACGCCAGTTGGCAAATCCATTTTAAATAACGTAGGAGACAAGGTACTAAAAGAAAAGACACATCCATCTCCGTCCTTTTCCCTTTCCTCCTCACAAGTCCCCACCAAAATTCATTATTCTAAAAATCAATACTCACCTCCCAAAAGGTGAGTATTTCTTTCTATGCTATAGTTTGCTTCATGTACCTTACTGGCAAAGCTGTTAGCATAGGTCTTTCTCACTAACCAGCTATCTCATTCAAAACTTGCTCTCTCAGGCGACCTCAGGTCAGAAACTGGCTACTTATTTACAGCGTTCAAAGCAAAAGGAATGTAGGGCCCTTATTCAAAGATTAAACAGTTCAAGAAATCAAAGCACAGCATTAAACTAAGTGCAAGGCCTTTCTTAGCCCTTGGTCCTGTGCATCTACACAGGTCAGATGCCTATGAAGCTGACTCTGCCTCAGGTCATGTACCTTCTCAGAGCATCCAGGTGTTCTTAGTTCTTTCATATCCCTTAGATAATCAGTGTGAGGTGCTGAGAATTTCCCATCCTAATTTAGCAGGATAATTATAGGTCTTTATAATTATAGCTCCTTAAGTAAAGGCTCTGCTCTTTCATTAAGCTATGAAAACCATATGTTTTCTTATTTCTTCTCTTGATTCTCTCAGGCTACCCCTGAATGAAGCATTCCTGGCCACAACAAAGAGGAATCTTTTACTGTCTTTAGAAAAAATATATCTCATTCCTTTAGCATTCTTGGCAGTTGTTTGATTAAATTGGAAGTAGAACATTTTCCATATTGACTAAGAGACAATGTTTTGTTGATAGCTATTTTTTCACACAATATAAGGTCTAAGTGACCTAAGGAATGTTAGGCGAAATAAGGAGGGCTGTCATTGTCACTATTTCAATAAAATACAAGAAATACTAAAAAATTTACATGTTCTATTATTGTATGGAAATTTCTATCTAATTTAAAATATCATTATTATGCCAGAGTGCTGTTTAAGATGATAAAAGGAAGGTACTAATGTTTTCTTGAATTTAAAAAAAACTGCGTTTTTATTAGCAGAATACAGAGAATTGGTTCTAATTTACTTTGCACAAATCAGAGTAATGATTTTACCACAATATATATTGATAATTTTTCTTCATAAATTGACCTGCAAGAAAGTATGCTTTATGAAAGGAGAGGGAGGTGAAAACTAGGTATCTTATTGTGGAACAGAATAGCAGCTAGTCAAAGGGAACAGGCATGGATAATGGAGGTGTAGACATAGAAAAATGGGGTGATTCAAAGATACAATAAGAGCACACCATTTCTTTAAACTGAGAGCTGCCACTTTCAACAATAGCCAAATTAAGGAAAGAGCCTAAATGTCCATCAACTGATGAATGGATAAAGAAGATGTGGTTTATATATACAATGGAATACTACTTGGCAATGAGAAAGAATGAAATTCTGCCCTGTGCAGCAACATGGATGGAACAGGAGGGTATTATGTTAAGTGAAATAAGTCAGTCAGAGAAAGACAGATACACTATGTTTGCATTTATATGTGGATCTTGAGAAACTTAACCGAAGACCATGGGTGAAGGGAAGGTGGGAAAAAGTTACAGAGAGGGAGGGAGGCAAACCATAAGAGACTCTCAAATACAGAGAGCAAACTGAGGGTTGATGAGGGAGAGGGGAAAGTGGGTGATGGGCATTGAGGAGGGCACTTGTTGGGATGAGCACTGGGTGTTGTATGGAAGCCAATTTAACAATAAATTATACTTTAGAAATAAAGAAATAAACTGAGAGCCACCATAAATCCTATGACCTAATTTTACTCCAAAGAGAGAGAGTTTACTTTTAGATAACTTATGCCCCATACCATGCTTGCTTTAATTTTAAACTTAATTGAGTACGAACTGAATACAAAATAAAATGTAAACTTCTAAGTCAACTTAAAAAGGTGTTATGTCAATACTTCAAAAACAAAATATAGTAACATGCAATTTTCATGAAGCTACCTTACATTTTTGTAATAAAGAATTTGTATAGCTAACACAATATTTATTTTTCTTCATTTTTTAAAAACTTAAATTCATGATAGTTATCATACAGTGTAGTCTTGGTTTCAGGAGTAGAACCCAGTGATTCATCTCTTACATATGACACTCAGTGCTTATCCAAAAAAGTATCCTTCTTAATGCCCATCACCACCTAAGCTATCCCCCCATTTACATCCCTTCCAGCAACCCTCAGTTTGTTATCTGTACCTGAGTCTTTTATGATTTGCTTCCCTGTTTTCAACTTATTTTTCCTTCCCTTCCACTATGTTCATTTGTTATGCTTCTTAAATTCCACATATGAATGAAATCATATATGTCTTTCTCTGAATGAGTTAGTTATTTCACTTAGCATAATACCTTCCAGTTCCAGTTACATCCATGCTGTTGCAAATGAAAAAATTTCATTCTTTTTGATCACTAAATATTATTCCATTGATACATATGCCACATCTTTATTCATTATCAGTTGATCGACATTTGGGCTTTTTCCATAATTTGGCTATTGTTCACAGCACTGCTATAAACATTGGGGTGCATGTGCTTCTTCTAATCAGCACTCCTGTATCCTCTGGATAAATACCTAGGACTTCGATTTCTGGGTCATAGGGTAGTTCCATTTTTAATTTTTTGAGGAACCTCTTTACTGTTTCCAAAGTGGCTGCACCAGTTTGCATTCCCACCAACAGTACAAGAGGGTTCCCCTTACTCAGTATCCTTGCCAACACGTGTTGTTTTCTGAGTTGTTAATTTTTGCCACTCTGACAGGTGTGAGGTGGTATCTCATTGTGGTTTTGATTTGTATTTCTCTAATAATGAGTGATGTTGAGCATTTTTTCATACGTCTGTTGGACATCTGGAAGTTTTCTTTGGAAAAGTGTCTATTCATGTTTTTTGCCCATTTCTTCACTGGATTATTTGGTTTTTGGGTGTTGAGCTTGAAAATTTATTTAGACATTTTGGATGCTAACCCTTATATATCACTTGCAAATATCTTCTCCCATTCCATCAGTTGCCTTTTATTTATTTTTCTTTCATAGTTCATTGTCAAGTTGGTTTCCATATAACATCCACTGCTCATCCCAACAAGTGCCCTCCTCATCAGTTGCCTTTTAGTTTTGCTGATTGTTTCCTTCACTGTGCAGAAGATTTTTTATCTTGATAAGGCCCCAATAGTTCATTTTTACTTTTGTTTCTCTGGCCTCCCGACACATGTCAAGTAAGAAGTTGCTAAAGAGGTTTATGCCTGTTTTCTCCTGTAGGATTTTGATAGTCTCCTGTCTCACATTTCAGTCTTTCATCTATTTTGAATTTATTTTTGTGTATGGTGTAAGAAAGTGGTCCAGGTTCATTCTTCTGCAGTTTTCCCCAACACCATTTGCTGAATGAAGACACTGTCTTTTTTCTACTGTATACTCTTTCCTGCTTTGTCAAAGATTCGTGTGAAATACATTTATGGGTCCATTTCTGGGTTCCATTGATTTATGTGTCTGTGTTTGTTCCAATACCATACTGTCTTGATTATTATAGCTGTGTAATACAGCTTAAAGTACAGGATTGTGATGCCTCCAACATTGGTTTTCTTTTTCAATATTACTTCAGCTATTTGGGTATCTTTTCTTTTTCTATACAAACTTTAGGATAGTTTGTTCTAGCTCTGTGAAGAATGCAGGTGGTATGCTGATAGGGATTGCAATGAATGTCAACACAAAATTTCTAATATTATGTGTAGTCAATTACAATTATCAAAAGAACAGAATTTAATTTTATAATGACATTACCTAGCAATACATTCAGTATCAAAATTTATTTGCTTTTGGTAAGCATCATTCTCCCCAGACATATATAAAATAAAGCAGTGGAGAGGTTTTAAATTATATTATAAGGTAAAGATAGAGTAAATGCCCAACTGAAATGTGCCCTTACTTTTAGTAACCACTGACGGAATGTCCATTGAGAGCAAGACACTTGTTTATCCCTAAAAACTAATCATAATGCTTGCTCTGCTAAGTCACCAATTAAGGACATTCAAATGAGAGAATAAATATTTTAAAAAGCTTTAAAATCTGTATGTCACTGTGTAACTGTGTTAAATATGTAAACCTTATAATCTAAGAATTGCTTTAGTTCTGGGGCTCATCTGGAGTCTCTTCTCAGGCAATTGCTTCCTTCTTGTAGTTTAGGGATTATTTTTCAACTATGCTGGGACTATCTTCCAAATGCTACCATAGCATGTTTCCTCACACTATGGATAAGCACGTGGTGAGTATGATCTCGGGCACAACACAAAACAACTAAGTTTTATGTTATATCTTGACCAATAGAACTGTTACTTATAGAAAGCATTATCAATAAGATTCATCTGTATATGCTGCCTAAGTAAACAATCCGACCTAATCACTACAGTTAAACTTTCAAGCTAATGTGAATTAAGTAGAAGAAAAATGGGTCTTAGCAGGCTATATTTTCTTTGGATAGATGACTCATTTTTCACATGGTGGTTGATTCCTCTGTGACATGCGGAAGACAGAAGGTGAATATGAATGAGAAAGGTCACTTTGTTCAAAGTAGCAAAACCAGCTGTGATGCGATTTTCATAAGTCAATCATATTTATCCATATAAATGTGGGTAGTAGACAAAGTCAATTCTAAAGTGAAACACTTCTCACTGGATATCTAAGGAAAAAAGAAAACAAAAACAAAAACCTTCTTCCTGAAGATCAATCCAACATCTTCAGTGGTCATTTAGTTCTCATTCTTATAAATGGATCACAATCATCTTATTTTAGTTATGCATTATAAATGTGGTAAACATGTTTTAGGCAGGAAATCTACTTATCCAAAGGCATTCTATCACAATAGTATAACTATAGTGAAATAATATAATAACATGGGCTTCATTCAATTACAGCACCAAAAGAATTGGTGTCTGCTACTTATTAAGCATTATAAAAAATGCTTAATTTTTTATTTAGACAATATGGTCTCTAATTTTATTCTAAATACTCAGCTCCTTTCTGAGTTCTGATATTATAATTTTTTAATTCCAAAATCCAGGTTTAAGGGACAAATTTTTAAAAGATAAAGATCATGGGGCGCCTGGGTGGCTTAGTTGGTTAAGCGTCCGACTTTTGCTCAGGTCATGATCTCACGGTTCGTGGGTTTGAGCCCCGTGTTGGGCTCTGTGCTGACTGCCAGCTCAGAGCCTGGAGCCTGTTTCAGAGTCTGTGACTCCCTCTCTCTCTGACCCTCCCCTGCTCACGCTGTCTCTCACTCTCTCTCCTAGAAATAATAAATAAAACATTTAAAAACAAAAAATAAATAAAGATCATGGCCCTCATATTAGTACTCATAAAATCACAAAATACTAATCTGAAAAAAGCCACAATGATTTTATTTATTTATTTTATTATATGTATAAGAACACTAAGGCCTAAAGAGTTAAAATGACTAATAGGGCAGAGAAGAGCCTAAACCTGAGACTCTGAGATCCTAGTATACATGTTTTTAATATGAATTAAATTGCTTTTGTTACTTTTGAAAAAAATGTTATTAAATTTTTCTTTCTAGGATTTTGATCAAATCAGATATATACTTGATTAAATACTAAATTCTGATTTTTTTTCTATCAGTTTCTCTCCACCTTACATACTAGCACTACCGTAACAACAACAAAAAACTAAGTAATAAAATATTTGATATCCAAATATCACTTTCTTCCTTGAAATTGCCCTATGACCCATGTCAATTTAGACTTCCTAATATTGTTATATCTGGAGCCTCACCTAAGAAGAGGTAAAAGAAAAAAGGCCTGGTTAAAGAGACCTGCAAGTGCACAAAAGCATTCTCAGTCCCCTCAATAGACTACCTTCCAGAGAAAAAGCCGTGAAATGTTGCAGTTTCTCCTATGGTTTATACCAGAGCTACACAGCACATCTATTTAGACTGGCTGTTTGGCTGTGTGGTTGTTGTAAGTAGACTGCAGGGTTTCACTGGCAACTGTAAATGCCACAATATACCATAGAGCCTCTTCTGGCTACTGCCTCTTAGCTCATGTATCATTTCTACTCCATCAGTCTCTTCCCAACAATTAACATTTAGCAAGTACTTTTTAACATCTTTTATGTATCAGGAATTGTGCTGTCACTGAAGATATGTAGATAAATAAGATAAATGAAGTATCAGCTCCATGAAGCTGTCATCTGAATTTGGCATGAGAAGAAACAAAAAAAGCTAACAACTGGTTATGATAAAACAGATTTAAGGAAATTTAAAAAGTAATATGATAGTGCCTGAATAATTTCCAAAAGGTGACTTAAGTTAAATAAAAGGGGTAAGGGAAATCTTTCTAAAAAGGTAATATTTGAGCTAATCCCTAAAAGGTTAGGAAGTTGATGTGGCTGGCTTATAGAAAGTGCAGTGCTGTGACATGAAATGGAAGGAGATAGAGGCAGGGCTGATCATGTAAAGATTTAAAAGCTGTTGAAATAGGTTTCAAATTTATTAGTGCAATAGAAAGCCATTGACAGAGTTATGCAAGGATTGACCTTTTTATAATCTCAAAATCTAATACTGGATGAGGCTGTAGTGATTATTTTGTTTAAATATTTTATTGTAAAGAAAAGTACAGTAAATAAAAAAAAATAAAATAAAAATAAAATTAAAAAAAATAAAATAAAAAATAAAAAAAAAAAAGAAAAGTACAGTAAAGCCTACAGAGTTACAGAGACTAATAGAGTAAGTCAATAGCAGAGCAGAGTCTAAACCTAGGGTTCCAAGCTCTAGAGAAAGGCAAAAAAAATTAATGTCAGGAAAAAAAATAAAGAGGATATTTTTAATCATTATATAAGGGTACCAAAAAACATGCGATAAATATAATTTAGGTAATTTCTTCTCAATGAAGAAAATGTTCAGGCAAAGTAATAGCCAAAAAGGTCAATTTCAAGGTCCAAAAAACTGTAGCACCTTTTCTAACAAAGGATACATGGGACATTTCTGTATTTTTAGGTCATCATCCTCAAAACATAAAAAGATACGGCCCCAAAATATCCTAGTTTCTCCCAGTATTCCATTATAATTGCAATTAATAAACGCTGTGCTATCTACACATTTTCATCCAATACCGTCTCTTATGATACCACTTCCAATGTTTGCTACCTATAATATATAACTCAAGAGTGATATTAAACACATTCTGAAAGTTTTCTTTCTTTTAAAAAAAATTTTAATGTTTATTTTTGCGACACACACGCACACAAAGCGAGTAAGGGATGGGTAGAGAGAGAGGGAGACAAAAAATTCAAAGCAGGCTCCAGGCCCTGAGCTGTCAGCACAGAGCCCAAACAGGACTTGAACAGGAACTGTGAGATCATAACTTGGGCTGAAGTTGGATGCTTAGCTGAATGAGCCACTCAGTCGCCCATTTTTTTTAAACTTAATTACTTTCAAACATATGTTCAAATGATATAATAAATTGATAATGATAACAATTAGCAGTTAATATTTGTTGAACATTATCACTAAGTGCTGACGAAAATGTATTTTTTAAATAATTGTTTCACATATTCTAAAGAAAACAAAGTTTAATTTAGCAGACATTTGTTTATTTATAAATTTCTTTTTCTTTATGCTTTCAGCATGTTAGGTAATCATATTCAGTAGTTATTTCTCAAATGATACTAGTAACTACTTTAACACCCTACACATAATTTTATTTTTTTTGGTGTGAACTATTTAAATTCAATTACAATTAACATACAGTGTTATATTAGCTTCAAGTGTACAATATAATGATTCAGCAATTTTATATATTTCTCAGTGCTTATTTAGATAAGTAATCTTTTGAGGCACCTGGGTGGCTCAGTCAGTCGGGTGTCAGACTCTTGATTTCAGCCCAGGTCATGATCTCACGATTCATGGGATTTAGCCCCATGTCAGGATCACTGCTGGCAAAAGAGCCTGCTTGGGATTCTCTCTTTCTCCCTCTACTCTCCCTCCTCAGTTTGCTCTCTCTTGCTCTCAAAATAAATAAACATTTTTCTAAAAAAACTAAATGGGAATATGTACACTTCATACATTTGATAATAAAGTTTATGCCATCAGGATGATGAACCAGTCATGCCATGGCTTATATGGTCTGTCTTTACCTTATTTATATACATTCTGCAGGCTCTGCAATCAATTCATAACCAATTAAGATGGTAATTATTGAAACTGCTTGTTTAGTAAGAAACCAGAAATAAGTACAATGCTGATTATAGAAAGAAAATGTAATTCTGTGACTCCTTAAATACCAATTAAAGCAGTAAAGTGACTATTAAATCATTATGAAATGTATGCTATAAACTTAAAAACAAGTATTTTATCCATTGGCCCTAGAAATGGCAATTCTAAGAAGTTACCCACATATATAATTATACACATATAAAAGATAAATGTACATGGATTTTCAATGCAAAATTTCTATATAAAGAAGAAAATTATTAAAAATTCAAATAACCTTCAATATAAAGGAATAGTTAAATAAATAATGGTACATACACAAAGTGGAATATTGTGCAGTTATTTTAAAAACAGAGACTCTGAAAATGGCCAAGACATATTGCTTTGAGTTGCAAAATGGTATGACTACACACACACACACACACACACACATGCACACACACACACATTTCATAGAAAAATATTAAAAGGGTTTCTTACTAGATAATAGGATTGTAGGTGATACTGACTTTATACTATTTAGATTCCTGGTATTTTTGAGGCTCACTTTCCCCCATAGTCCAGTATATATTGCTTTTTTAATCAGAAGTAGTTAAAGGTTAAAATACAAAGTATCTAAGTAAGAGTCACTATATCCTTTTCCTTAATAACTCTAAGCTCAACTTGGGGCTTGAACTCACAACCCCAATATCAAGATTCACATGCTCTAAAGACAGCCAGCCAGGTTCGCCTACATTTTTTTTAACATTTATTTATTTATTTTTGAGAGACAGAGAGAGACAGAGTGTGAGTGGGGTAGGGGCAGAGAGAGACACAGAATCTGAAGCAGGCTCCAGGCTCTGAGCTGTCAGCACAGCAGGGCTCGAGCTCATGAACTGTAAGATCATGACCCGAGCTGAAGGGGGACACGTAACCAACTGAGCCACCCAGGTGCTCCTAGAGTTACTATATCTTAACAATAAAATATAAGAGTGTATATGCTGAAGGTTAACTTTGGAATATGCAGATTAAAAAATCTTATTTACTTAATAAAAAGTATAGATAAAAGAATTAAAATATAGAATGGAGGAAATCTCAACATAATGAATAAGAGACTTGTATTAAAGCATGTGATAATGAAACTTCAGAATACTAGGAATCCAGCATGATTCCAAAAGCTTCTGAAGAGAATATATAATACAACACACATAAAAGACTGGAAATTAGAATGCCAATGTACTTCTAAAAACAACACTAGAAACTAGAAGAACACATTGCCTTCAAAATTCTAAACAAAAATTATTTCCAATTTAAAATTCTATACATAGCCAATCTAATGTGACAGTTGTAGAAATACATTTTCAGACAGATAAGAACTAAAAATATATACCTTTCATGTGCCCTTTTCCCAAAAAATACTGGAGGATCTACACCACCAAAAGAGAAATAAACCAAAAAGAAGACATGGGTTCTAAGGAAAAAAAAAATGAAATCACTCCTCACAGGAGAGGTATGAATGAAATTCCCAGGATGATGGTAAAGGGAAGTTTCAAGAGAGGACTAGGCTACAAACCTAGAAAGTAACCAATCAGGAAGAGATAAGACAGTGGGTTTCAAGAAGGGACCTCCAAAGTGGGGAGAGGGAAGCTGATGCATTTGAATATAGAAAGAAGATTGATGGGTCTGTTATTTTTTTAAATTTATTTACACCAAACTGACTTTAAAATTTTGCCTGACAGATTTGAGGGTGATCTGGCTGTAATATATACCACCCCAATGATCACCAGGGGTGATTCAGTGATCTGGCTGGCTAGGCTAGATGGGTGTCCCCCTCCTCTTTTACTGTTTCATGTAGTTCTCAAAGAGGATGACCTTTGCCAATAGAAGACAACCATTCTTCAGTCAAAGGTCACTGCATTCCCCTAACTGAACTTCCAAAGAATCTCTCAAGTCCATTTGTAAAAGGGCATAAATTAGGTAGTGAAACTTCTAAAACTTCAAATACAAGCAAATGAGGTGCTGAGTGCAGCAGTTTCTCATTAGGGAAAAAACGAATGCCTAATATGGGAATTACCTTGTCAACCAAGGAGCATTTACTTTCCTGCCAAATGTATTTTCTTGAAATGTTTTATTCTATGGTATTAGATCTGGGGATTGAACATGAAAAGTACTTTGTGCTTAGAGTTACCCTCTGCTTTGCTGGTTTGAAACACTGAGTTCTTAACTGTCAGAGCTAAGGATCTGCCTGTGGTACTGCTGATTCATTCCTACCACTGAAAATTCAAAAGTGGGTATTTTGCCTTGCCCTTAGAACTGAATGATGATGCTCACTGTCTTCAAGTGTGTTTTGTACGGGGGAGTATTTGGGAAGAGGTGGGATGCTTGATAAACAGTTCTAGTGTCTATAAAAATTGTCCTTAGCTTTAAGATTTTAATTTTAAAAGACAAATAGGCATGCCTGGATGGCTCAATTGGTTGGGTGTTTGAGTCATGATTTTGGCTCAGGTCATGATCTCATGGTTCATGAGATCAAGCCACATTTTGGACTCCACACTGAGTATGGAGCCTACTTGGGATTCTCTCTCCCTTCCTCTTTGCCCCTCCCTACTCGTGTTCTCTCTCTCTCTC
>JAESUZ010002474.1:0-12547 GCA_017311185.1 Proteles cristata cristata
GAGGACTATGGCCATCTTGTGATGTGAGGACAAAGACCATTTGCTGAAATATAAAAAGATGTCACCAGTATAGTTGATTTCCCTCATTCTGTAGAAGAGAAAGAGACTAAGAAGCTATTTTGGATTCCTTCCTGGCCTTTTGGCTAAGATCAAGTGTAGAGGATGTTTTGGTAATACAGATGGGGTTATCTCAGCACTGGGAACGAGAGGGAAATTATCCATTAAAATATGGTGAAATAGAATAACCAGGTATAAAAGCCATTCCAACTGTACAGTTGGCAGAAGTAGAATAGGCTCTACTCAAAAAGGGAACAGGACCAGATGAGAGAAAGGTACACACTGATCTAGAACACTGAAGCCTCAACTCTGACTCTTCCCTGAAAGCCTCGTCAAGCCATCTGATTGACAAATACTTGACTTTATTCCTTTCCTGACTAATAAGTGGATATATTTTAATGTTTATTTATTTATTTTGAGAGAGAGCAGGGGAGGGGCAGAGGGAGAGGGAGACAGATAATCCCAAGCAGGCTCCACACTGTCAGTGCAGAGCCTGATGTGGGGCTCAAACTCATGAACCGTGAGCTCATGACCTGAGCCGAAACCAAGAGTTAGACGTTTAACCAACTGAGCCACCCAGGTGCCCCCAAATTGACATATTTCTATACCTCATTACATATAAGCATAGTCTAGAGATAATGGCAAGATTTAAAAGATGATATATACCATTTGGAGAAAGATTTCTAGAAGTACAGAAATTTTTTTCATCCTTTCATTGTTCTCCATCACTGCCTAGTCTTTTTGCTTTGGCTGACAGTTTAAAGTAATTTAAGTTGGGGCACTTGGGTAGCTCAGTCAGTTAAGTGTCTGACCTCAGCTCAGGTCATGATTTCACAGTTCGTGAGTTCAAGCCCTACATCTGTGCTGACAGCTCAGAGCCTGGAGCCTGCTTTGGATTCTGTATCTCCCTTTCTTTCTGCCCCTCCCCTGTTCACATTTTCTCTCTCTCAAAAATAAATAAACATTATAAATTTTTATTTTAATAAAGAAATAAAGTAATATAAGTCAGCATACATTTTCCTGAGCTTGCCTTAGGCCAGTCATGTCTTTCCTACATGTTGAGGACCCCCTAGCACACTTCCCAGTTAGCTCTGAGCCTTTGTTCTAGGTTCAGATGTATTTGTTTTTTGATCATTCCAAGAAAAGCTTTAAGCCTTTTCAAAACAGTTAACACCCATCCAAACAAACAGTCTTTTTTCAAATTTGCCTTTTGCATTCAGGGGCCCCAAATAAAAGAATATAACTAGACTTAGTGTTTGGCAGGTGATTCACCTCTCTGCCAGCTCTTTCCCCACAAGGGCACACATCTCTTCCCATCCCTGCCTTTCATAGTGCCCTGGGCTCTGATCCTTGTAAAAGCTTCTGTGTGCCTATAGAATATTCATACTTCCCTGGGCAGTACAGCTCACACTAAAGAGATTTGGTGTCTCTAAAATCCTAGCCAGTCAAGACTTTGCTTGTTTTTTGGTTAGCCAGAACATAATAAACTTTTAAAACGGAAATGTGAAAAAATAGATTTATAGATTTAAATCTGGAAAGAAATTAAAAACAATCTATCATTCTTTTGGCAGTCAGCACAGAGCCCGACGCGGGGCTCGAACCCACGAACCACGAGGTCATGACCTAAGCGAAAGTCGGACGCTTAACCAACTAAGCCACCCAGGCGCCCCAACAATCTATCATTCTTAAAGAGAGTAATCTAGCCTGACCAAAGTCACTCAGAGAGTTTAAAGTACTGTCAAAAGAAATATTGTTATCTGCACTATTTTCTGTTGTATTCATCAAATGTGTATCTTCACTTTGGAATAGTAGCAAATCACTTTCACACATCAGCTGAATTCCAAAGAACAACTTCTGAACTGTAAGAAATAACCTATCTTTTTTTATTTTTAAATTTATTTATTTAGTGTCATAACATTAAATGCCTCCTTTAATTATAGGATTTTACAAGTATGTTATTTTAAGTTATTGTTATTGTAAAATGAAACCAAAGCTGTTTATGTAGTCATATATATCCTACATGGGTAGTATCTATGGTTTTCTGGTATCTGTAGGACCTAGGGTAATCTGTAGAAAAATATAATTTACATTGAAAAACTCATTTTGTAGTCAACTTTTCAGAAAGCTAAAAGAGGCAAAAGGAGTAGCATCTGTAAATCAACACAAATCTACAGCATTAGTGTGAACTATCGATTATTTTAATAATCTCTATAAATGGAAAATCCAATGTCAGCTCAAAGAACCAGATACAGGGGTGCCTGGCTGTCTCAGTCAGTAGAGAACGTGACTCTTGATCTTAGGGTTGTGAATTCAAGCTCCATGTTGGGTGTAGAGATTACTTAAAAAAATCTTTAAGGGTGCCTGAGTGGCTCAGTCTGTTAAGTGACCAACTCCTGTTTTCAGTTCAGGTCATGATCTCACAGTTTGTGAGTTCAAGCCCCACATCAAACTCTACAGCTAGCAGCATGGAGCCTGCTTGGGATTCTCTTTCTCTCCTTCTCTTACTGCCTCTCCCCTGCTCACATTGCCTCCATCTCCCTCAAAATCCATAAATAAACTTTTAAAAAAATAAATTATCAAAATAAAATAAAATATTTATTTAAAAACTGGATATCAACATTATAGTCCATAATCCCTTAGCTGAAATCTACATAGCCAGATATATTTCAAACTTCAGAATTTTGGGATTTTATAGAGGTAAGTACAGCCTACCTGCTTCATGTTAAATAACAAGACACCAGAGTCTGGCACCATTCCTTTAATCAAGCCACTAATATTTCTGTAGCAAAAAACATGAATATTCACAATAAGTGAAGTAAGTAAGAACATTAATAGATTCACAGCAGTTCAAGTTTTCTACCAAATTTGTTTAGGTCAGCTCAAGTTTGGTCATTCAATAAACCTAAAAAAAAATAATTTTCTAAGCTTTTCACATTTAAAGTTGTATCTACAATGTTATGGATCTAATCTATTGTCATCAAAGATAATTTCGTCTTGAGACTCCATATAGTAAATGTACTAAGCAATTGCATATTTTAGCATCTCTGGGTTTTGAAGAGGTTCTTTTGTGTTTACATGATTTGTTTGTTTCTTTGCTTGATTTGGGGAATCTTCAACAAGACATTACTATATACTTCACTTTAAGCAGTAAATATTTTAGGAAAATCAAATCATACTTTCTCTTTGCTTACCAGGCTGGGTGTGTAAAATAACCTTGTCAAAGAAGTGACTGTTCCAGAATTGAAGTGTTTTTTAAGTGGAGATTTTCACAGCTCAGATTCTTGAATTGAACCTATCTGTATGGTAAAAATCAGCAAAAAAAGCAGACCAAAGTTTGTATCTGTAACACTAAGAAGTAACTATAATTCCGATGTGGTTATTAACTTTTTGTCTTAAAGGTGAGGAGTGGTTACACACATAGGCACACACACACACACACACACACACACACGTATACATGCACACCAGTGGACTCAAGTTCTGAGAATACATAACTACTGTAATTACTTTTCCCTCTCATGGGAGTTTTTGACTCTTCTGACTTAGTTGGGTTTTTTAATTCCCTTCTTTTCTCTATGGTTGTGATAACATGCACCTAATTTTATTTGTGTTAACATTATATTAATAGCTCATTCGATCATTGTAGATATGCGTTATAAATATTTCATATTCTGGCATTTAAAACACAATGTTGTTTTCAAATAGAATGACTCAGGCTTGAATGCCAGTGTGAGCTAAAAATATGATTCCAAAGAGTTTCTCATCTTCCAGAGGAAAGATTGCTAAAAACTTTAGGAAACTGACCTTCTTTCACAATAGAATTCTCAGAAGTTAATTCCTTATGTTGTAGAAGACTGGTAGATTTTGAAAAATTATTACATATAGATAGCAAATTTCTAGCAATGTCATCATTACCTAAAAGACTGAAAGTCATAATGTAATTACAGAAAGCACAAGTCAGAGATAGAAGGGACTATGTAGGTCAAGGCCCCATTGCACAAAGGAGGGAACTATAGACCAGTGAGAATGGTGAAATTCCACTGAGAACACCAACTTCAGGACTAGAGCTCTTCAACACACTTATCTAATCTTTTATTGCCTTAGGTGTGTTTATCTTGTATCCCCATTAGAACCACAAGCAACCTGATCAGAGGAGCCATGCATGATTCTTCTCTTTCATTTCTCCTGTGAAAGGGAGAGCTCTCATTATTCCCCCCCCAAATACTTGAAATTGTCACAAATCATTCTTTTACTGTGATTTTAACTTACAACATCCAAGACTCTGCTCTAATTTTTCCAGGCATGGCATGTATTTTCAAAGAATTTCAATCCTGACATGCTGCCAGCTTCATGTCCCTATCCAGAGTGACATTCAAATAGAACCCAGTGCACAGCAACAAGTAGCAGGGCCTATGTCCATTGGAAAGTGTTGGTTTTATTCTCACAATATATGTTCCCAAAGGTGAAAAAATCAGGCCATTAGACCATTTTGGAGAAGCCCTCTCCATGTAAAGCCTCAAATGTGGGTTGAAATTTGCTCAGGAAGCTTTGCTGCACCTAAACGCGATGGAGCATGGAGAGGCTCCTTTGCCTCTACCCAGCTCAAAGGCACAGTTAACTTCAACTAACATGAAGAAAGTGGCTTGTTTTCAGAGCCGTTACCACAACATTGCATTCTATGGGGGAGGAAGCAATGGAATAATCGTTTATGCTTCCCAACTGGCTTATATGTAAAATAAAGATAATCCCTGTAACTGGTTTAAGATGATCATGATGTCACCATAAAGAGTTCACTTGGCATTGAAATGTCAGAATCTTGACACATTCTATGTTTTATTTCCATGTTCCATTCCCAAATTAGGTTTAATATTGAATGCCAGAATATACTACCGTGAATAGACATTTTCTCTTGCCTGTTAACAGGGAAGCAAATCTTTATGGGGGGAAAGGAGGAATACCTTCTAGATTGAAACATCAGTCCTAAAACTATTTCACCATTTTAGGTGAAGAGTTCTTTGGTTACTTCTGACATTTTTTTACTTTGCTATAATTTCAAGTGTACAGAAAAGCTCTAAGAGTAGGTAGGACAAGGAACTCCCATATATCCTTTACCTAAATACACTAATTGTCAAAATTGTTTATATTTTTTCCCATTTGTTTTCTCTCTCTCTCTCTCTCTCTCTCTCTTTGTCTCTCTCTCAACCATTTGAGGATAGGTTAGAGACATCATGTCTTTTTATCCCTAAACTCTTCAGTGTTCATTTCCCAAGAGCAAGGACATACAACTATAGTACACTTAAGAAAATCAAGAAATTTAATATTGATAACCATGTGTTAAGTAATTATAGTTACATTTTTAAAAATAACATGTAAATTTTATATATTTTATTGAAGTCTGCTAATTTTAAAATGATGGGGTTTTTAATGTAATTTTTCAGTTGACTTGTCCTTAACATAAGCCAGTCACTTTTCTAAACAGCATGTTTAACAAATTATATTGAAATAGGATCTAGAAGTTAGTACATGTGCAGACTCATACATAACTATACACTCAGAAAGCCTTATTGGTCCTGCATCAATCACTATAGCTAATATCTATTAACAGACCCCAAAATCATGGAGAAAGTTGTATAATAATGTGTAGGTCAAATCTTGTTAACTCACTGGAGATCTCTTGGGATGATGACATATTTGACTTTCCTGCTCATAGTTTTAAAAGTCAGCAAAATTATATAAGAAGGATAAAAATTAAATAATAACTGGGGAAGATATAAAGAAACTGGTTTATACCAGGGAGGAGATATGAGTACCAGTTAAAAGAAAAATTTCAATTTAGAAACTCAGCAGTTCTCTCTTTTTCAAATTCCAACATTCAGTAGCTCCAGGTTTTCATTCTCCTACTACTGTGTTTTTGAATTTTAGATTATACAGTTACCTGAGGTGACCTATATATCAAATACTTTACCCTTCAAATTATAACCTCAAGTATGTCTAGAATTAGGCATAAACATGAACCCACTAGCAATATTTTATTTATATCCTCCTTATTTCAAAAAGAATTTATGAATGCTTAGATAAATAGATAAAATAAAACAAGAAAAGATAAGCTTAAAACCTACTAAATTAGTCAGACAAAAATGAGAAATAAAAGGCATCCAGGTTTGTAAGGAAGCAGTAAAACTTTCACTAATCACAGATGACATCATACTGTATATAGAAAATCCTAAAGACTTTACCAAAAAACTACTAGAACTGATAAATGAATTCAGTAAGATTGCAGGATACAAAATCAACTTACAGAAATCTGTTGCATTTCTATACACTAATAATGAAGGAGCAGAAAGTTTAATTAAGAAAACAATCCCATTTATAATTGTACCAAAAATAAAAAAAATACCTGGGAATAAACTTAGCCAAAGGGATGAAAGATCTGTACTCTGACAACTATAAAACATCAATGAAAGAAATTCAAGATGACACAAACAAATGGAAAGATATTCCTTGCTCATGGAATAAAAGAATATGTTAAAATGTCCATCCTACCCAAAGCAATCTACAGATGTAATGCAATCCTTATTAAAATATCAACAGCATTTTTCACAGAAAAAGAATAATCTTAAAATTTGTATAGAACCACAAAAGACCCCAAATAGTCAAATCAGTCTTGAAAAATAAGAGCAGAATTAGAAGTATCACAATCCCAGATTTCAAGATATTTATAGTACAAAATATGTAGTAACCAGAGCAGTATGGTATTGGCACAAAAACAGACACATAGATCAATAAAACAGAATATAGAGACCAGAAATAAACCCATGATTATATTGTCAATTAATCTGTGACAAAGAAGGTAAAAATATATGAAAGGAATAAAGACAATCTCTTCAACAAATGGTGCTGGGAAAGTTGGACAGCAACATGCAAAAGAATATAAAACTGGGCCATACACACACCATACACAAAAATAAATTCAAAATGGATTAAGGGCCTAAATATGAGACCTGAAACCATACAAACTCTAGAAGAGAGCAGAGGCAGTAATTTCTCTGACATCAGCCATTCAACCTTTTTCTAATATGTCTCCTGAGACAACAAAAACAAAAAACTATTGGTACTACATCAAAATAAATATATTCTGCACAGCAAAGAAAACAATCAACAAAACTAAAAGACAACCTACTAAGTGGGAAAAAATATTTGCAAATGACATATCTGATAAAGGATTAGTATCCAAAGTATATAAAGAACTTATACAACTCAACACCAAAACAAAGAAACAAATATTCCAATTAAAAAATGGGCAGAATACATGGACAGACATTTCTCCAAAGACATCCAAATGGCCAACAGACAGACACATGAAAAGATGCTCAACATCACTCATCATGAGGTAAATGCAGATCAAAACCACAATGGGATATCACCTGACACTGGTCTGAGTGGCTAAAATTAACTCAGAAAACAACAGATGTTGGTAAGGATGTGGAGAAAAAAGCATTCTTGTGCACTATTAGTGGAAATGCAAACTGGTACAACCACTGTGGAAAGCAGAGTGGACATTCCTTCAAAAATTAAAAATAGGAATCACCACATGATCCACTAATTCCACTAGTAGGTATTTATCCAAAAAATATGAAAGCATTAATTCAAAAAGATCTATGCACCCCTATCTTTATTGCAGCATTATTACAGTAGCCAAATTATGGAAACAGCCCAAGTGTCCCTTGACAGATGAATGGATAAAGAAGATGTGGTGTGTGTGTGTGTGTGTGTGTGTGTGTGTGTGTGTGTGTATAGTGTGTGTGTGTGTGTGTATATGTGGTATGTTTATAATATGTATGTGTATATGTGTATAATATATATATAATGTGGAGATATATATATATATAACACACGCATATATAATGGAATATTACTCAGCCATAAAAAGGAATGAAATCTTGCCATTTGCTAAAACATGGATGAATCTAGAGAGGATAATGCTAAGTGAAATAAGTCAGAGAAAGAAAAATACCATTATGATTTCATTCATATGCAGAATTTAAGAAACAAAATTAACAAACAAAGAATAAAGAGACAAACCAAAACATAGACTCGTAACTGTAGAGAACAAACTGATGGTTAACAGAGGGGAAGTGAAGAGGGGGGATGGGTGAAACTGGTGAAGAAGATTAGAGATACATTTGTCCTGATGAGCACTGAGTAATATATAGAATTATTGAAACTGAAACTAATATAACACTATAGTGTTAACTATATCGGAATTTTAAAAAATAAAGGAAAATAGGATTGATAGCAGGGCAAAAAAAATTATTGGATTAGAAAAAAATGTGACAAGTTAAGATATAATTCAAAGTGAAGCTAGGTCATCAATGAAAGGTCTCTTCTCAGCCTAGCATTTTAGCATGTAGTAGGTACTCAATAATTACAGATTGATAATAAAAGCAAAAATTTATTGAGTGCTTTTCATGTTCTAGATCTTGTCTCTAAGATCAAAAAAAGCATTATGTTATTTAATCTACACAGTCACCTCTGAGGTGAGTTCTATTATCATACCCATTATACAGATACTTACACTGAGTTTCAAAAATGCTAATTTGCCAATAATGACATAGGTGGGCTGCAAGCCCAGATACTCTAACACGTGGAATTTTAACCACTATACCATGCAACCTCCAAAATTAACTTTCTAAGAATTCCTGCTCATGAAACACTTGGTTAAGGACAGAGAGAGAAGTCCATCTCAGTACCACCTCAGCTCTGTTCAGCAAATGAAAGAATAAATAGCCATGGTAGGCCATAATTTTTATCCTAAGCTTTCTAACATCCAAAAAAAAAAAAAGGAAACAAATTTAATTCCATGATTTGCAGTGTCTTTCAAAAAAAAGCAAACTAATTTATTGGGAGAAACATAAATAGAAACATAGTTTATTGGTACACATAAGACCAGAAAACAAAATGAAAAGGCTAACAGTGGAAGCACCAAGCACATAAAGAAATATAACCAATCATATATTTTCTTTAATTGTAGACAATTTCAAACAAATTATTAAAATAGAATAACATAATGAACCCATCACCCAACTCAACGATTATCAACTCATGGCAAATTTTGTTTCTTCTGGATCTACTCCACCTCTCACTTTCTATCCCCAGTATATGATTTGAAGTGAATCCTAGACATAACATTTCACTCATTAATATGTCAGTATGGACCTCTTAAGATAAGCTCTGTATTTTTTTTAACATAACCACAATATCATGACCACATCTAAAAGCATAATAATAATTCTTTAAAATCTGTTCAATGTTTAAATTCTCTATTATCTCTTGAATCTTATCATCTTTTTAAGTTTATTTACCTTGAGACAGAGAGAGAGAGAGAAGGAGAGAGAGAGAGAAAGAGAGAGAATAAGTACAGAAGGAACAGAGTGAGAGGAAGAGAGAGAATGAATCCCAAGAGAGTTCCCCACTGTCAGTACGGAGCCTGAGGCAGAGCTCAAACCCATGAACTGTGAGATTAGGACCTGATGAAATCAAGAGTCAGTCGCTTAACCATCTAGGCCACCAGGTGCCCTGAATCTCAGCATTTTAAAAAAGTTCTTCGTTTGAGTCAAAATCCAGATAAAGTCTACACATTGCAGTTTATAACCACTTCTTTTTTATTTATTTATTTATTTATTTATTTATTTAACTATTTTTACAAATAGTTTATTGTCAAATTAGTTTCCACGTAACACCCAGTGCTCATCCCCACAAGTGTCCTCCTCCATGCCCATCCCTCCTCCCCCCCACATCCATCAGTCCTCAGTTTTTGTCAGCATTCAAGAGTCTCTCATGGTTTGCCTCTCTCCCTTTCCCCCCACCATTTCCGCCCTTCTTCTCCCCCTTGGTCCTCTGTTAAGTTCCTCCTAATCCTCCTATATGTGCACACATATGATATTTGTCCTTCTCTGCCTGACTTATTTCGCTCAGCATAACACCCTCAAGGTCCATCCATGTTGCTACACATGGCCAGATTTCATTGTTTCTCATTGCCACGTAGTATTCCATGGTATAGATAAACCACATCTTCTTGATCCATTCATCTGTTGATGGACACTTAAGCTCTTTCCATGTTTTAGCTATTGTGGAGAGTGCTGCTATGAACATTGGGGTACATGTGCTCCTATGCATCAGCATTTCTGTATCCCTTGGGTAAATTCCTAGCAGTGCTATTGCTGGGTCATAGGGGAGTTCTATTGTTAGTTTCCTGAGGAACCTCCACACTGTTTTCCAGAGGGGCTGTACCAGTTTACATTTCCACCAACAGTGTAGGAGGGTGCCCGTTTCTCCACATCCTCGCCAGCATCTAGAGTTCTCCGATTGGCTCATTTTAGCCACTCTGACTGGCGTGAGGCGGTATCTCAGTGATAACCACTTCTTTTTAACGCTTTGATTTCATTGAATATATAATGGAAAGTGCATTAGTGGAGGAGTAAAAGGACATGTGGTAAAGGAGATGTGGGTTCAAGTCCAGTTTCATATGCTTGACCTTGAACAACATGTATTCCCTCTGTCTGTAAAATGAAGGAGGTGGCAAGACAATATTCAGTCTCCTTCAATGAGATAATGACTGGTCAGACCATTCTATTATGGATGAAGGGCTCATGATCAGAAAGCTAAATGGATCACAGGTTTAAATTTACAATAGAAAAATTAATTGTTTGATATAATTTGTCAACTCTCATATGTAATATCTCAAGAATCTTCAGGTAACATCCTTTATATTACTTGGAGCTTTGCAGTTTTCTTCTCTTCAGTGTCTAATCTCACCTATAAGTCTTACAGACCCAATTCTGTACCACCCTAATTGTAATCAGAACCAAGTTTAAAAAGTCTATAGTTGTGATTACTCAATATATAAATGCTGTTAAGCGTTAGCTTTACAATCAGTTTCTTTCTCTGAAGCTAACCTATCCAGCTGGTAAAGATGGGATAGAGAGGAAAGGGCAAGAGAAATATTTATTGAATTGTTGTTTTTGGTGATGGTGGTGGTTGTGGTAGTGGTAGTAGTAGTAGAAGTAGTAGTAGCAGTAGTAGTAGTAGTAGTAGTAGTAGTAGTAGTGGTATTTAGAAGATTGTCTTGTCTTGTTTAATCCCCAGGAAGTTTAGGTAAAATGGCAGAACAGGAATTGGAGCCCAACATCACTCCTCTAAAACCTGTGCTCTATTGTTGTTTAGAAAATAGAGATCTTAGTCTCGACTTCAGAACAAGGTTATAAGGATTAAATGAAACAAAGAGAAATGTTTTTTAGAAAGTGTCTGGTAAATCATAAAGTGCTATGTTCACAGAGGTCTTCTAAGGAATATTTTACTTGTAACTTTTAAGATGTCCGAAGTCAACATTCACATATAGGACATACTTGGTTGCTTCTGGCGGGTCTCAGATAGAGTCTCCCAAAATACATGGGGACATTCTTAAATTACAGGTCCATCTCCCTTTCACACACCTCTCCATGCACAAACTGTCCTGAACCATATTTGTCTTCTCTCGACATTCCCCAGGACTGTCCAATGCCATGGGGTGGGGGTGGGGGTGGGGGGAGAAAAGGAGCCACATCAACTGTTTCACAGCCAACTGAGCATATAGCAAGAGACAGTCAGGAAGCACTTTTCAAGACATTTGATTGCATTAAAATCATCACCCTTCTATTTCCCTATAAATTGAATTTCTTACACAAACAGCAAGTAAGCTGCCATAAAATTTCGGTCTCCATCTGGCAAAGTCAGTATTATGCATGGATTTCTATACCATAAGTGAAGGGTATTGTCAGATTTGAACCTTCCCCAGAGAAACTGGGACACCAAGTACAATTGGAGACAGGAGCAGCACATGCCGACCTGTGGTGTTCATTCTAAATGGATGACACATGAACTTCAAAGAGCATTTTACAATGCACTGCATAAAAGAATTCAAGTCAGGGGTGGCTGGAACTGAAAGACAAAACAAACATTTCCATTTGCTAGGTAGGGAGTGAACGAATTGCAGTGAGCCCCCCTTGTTAAATTCAGGGCCTGGAGTAAAAAGTGTAGTGAACATGCAGAGCTCATTATTGTGCTTCCTAGTAAAGTGGACAAAAAGCATATTTCTGAAATGATGTTTATTACCACATCGTGTATTCTCTTAAGAGCCTGAACAGCTGCTGTCTAACCACTGTTCTAATGGAAAGCAAACTTAGGACTTTGGAAGTTTTTGGTGGTGTTGAGGATTGGGGGACTAGCAGAGAGAGAAGGTTTTTTCCTTCCTTTCTCTCTCTCTTCCTCCCTTTCTTTCTCTCCTTCCTTTCTTCCTTCCTTCTTTCCTTCCCTGCTTCTTTCTTTTCTTCTTTCTTTCCTTCCGTTTCTCTTTCCTTCCTTCCTTCTTTCCCTTCTCCTTTCTTTCTTTCTTTCTTTCTTTCTTTCTTTCTTTCTTTCTTTCTTTCTTTCTTTCTTTCTTTCTTTCTTTCTT
>JAESUZ010002475.1:0-36104 GCA_017311185.1 Proteles cristata cristata
CTGTGTCTTCTTCCTATTTTTTAATTGGATTATTTGTTTTTTGGATATTGAGTTTAATAAATTATTTATACATTTTAGATACTAGCTTTTTATCAGATAAGTTATTTGCAGACATCTTTTCCCATTCCTAAAGGTGCCTTTTTTAGATTCCACACATAAGTGAAAACATGCAGTATTTGTTTTTCTGTGCCTGGTTTATTTCACCTAGCATAAGATACTCCAAGTTGATCCATGACACCATAAATGGCAAGATTTCTTTCTTTTTAAAAGGCTCACTAGTATTTCAATGTGTTTGTGTGTGACTGTGTGTGTGATTGTGTGTGTGATTGTATGTGTGTCACACTTTATTCATCCATCAATGGACTTTTACATTAATTTCATGTCTTGACTCTTGTAAATAATGCTGCAGTGAATGCGGGGGTGCAAGATATCTCTTAAACATATTGATTTCTATACCTACAACTTGGATTGCTGAATGATATGGTATTTTTGTTTTTATTTTTTTATTTTGATGTTTATTTATTTTTTGAGAGAGACAGAATGAAAGTAAGGGAGGGACAGAGAGAGGGAATCATAGAATCTGAAGCAGGCTCCAGGCTCTGAGCTGTTGGCACAGAGCCCAACACGGGGCTTGAACCCACAAACCACGAGATCATAACCTGAGACAAAGTCAAATGCTAAACCAACTGAGACATCCAGGCGCCCCTATGGTATTTTTGTTTTTAATTTTCTGAGGAAACTTCATCTTGATTTCCATAGTGGCTGAACCAATTTATAATCCCATCAACAGTGTAGAAGTGTTCTTTTTCTCCATATTTGTGTCAACACTTCTTATTTCTTCTCTTTTTGATAGTAGCCAATCTAACAGGTGTGAGGTAATATCTCATTGTGGTTTAGATGTATAGTTATCTGATGATTAGTGATGTCAAATACCTCTTCATGCACCTGTTGGACTTTTGTGTGTCTTCTTGGAATAGTTTCTATTCAGATGTTTCTCTCAATTTGTAACTGTTTTTATTATTTTTTTTTCTTGAAATAACACACACATAGAGAAAAACCCACTCATTATTGCACCATCGAGGGGCAAGCACTGCCAATGCTAATGTTACAGCATATTTTATTCTAGTATTTCCCTATGTTTTTAAAAGTATTTAATTGAGAAAAATACTTTTAAAGGAAAGTGAAACTATTCACTTACTGATGAGTGAATGAAGTATTTAGGGAAGTGAGTGAAATTACTTTATGTAATGAATGATCCATTATAAAAACTGAATGATTGGGACTACATCAAAATAAAAAAGCTTTAATGTGGTGTATCATGATTGATATGCAAATAATGAACCTCCCTTGCAGCCCGGGAATAAATCCCACTTGATTGTGGTGAATGATACTTTTAATGTACTACTGGACTCATTTTGCTAGTATTTTACTGAGAGTTTTTATATTGATGTTCATTAGAGATATATTAGCCTGTACTTGTCTTTCTTAGTGGGATCTTTATCTGGTTTTGGTATCAGGGTAATAAAGGACTCAGAATGAATTTGGAAGTTTTCTTTCCTTTTCTAATTTCGGAATAGTTTGAGAAAAATAAGTATTAACGCCTCTTTAAATATTTGATAAAATTCGCCTCTGAATCCATCTGGACCAGGACATTTGTTTGCTTGGATATTTTTTATTACTACATTAAAATAATGAAAAGATAAGAACCATATAATCCTTTCATTAGATGCATTGAAAACATTTGACAAAGTGCAACCTCCGTTCATAATAAAAGCCCTCTAAAAAGTAGGGTTAGAGGGAACATACCTCAACATAATAAAGTCCATATATGAAAAACCCACACCTAATATCATCCTCAGTGGGTAAAAAATGAGATCTTTTCTTCTTCAGTCAGAACCACACAGGATGTCCACTCTCACCACTGTTAATTAACATACTACTGGACTCATAGCTTCAGCAATCAGACAGCATAAAGAAATAAAAGCAATCCAAATCGGCAAGGAAGAAATCAAACTTTCACTATTTTCAAATGACATGATATTATATATATGTGTATATATATATATATATATATATATATATATATATATATATATATATATAAACAAATCTACAAAAATTGCGAGAATTTATACACGAATCCGGTAAAGTCACATGATACAAAATAAACATGCAGAAATCTGTTAATTTTCTAATTGTTTTAAAGTGTTTTATTTATTTCAGAGAGAGAGAGAAAGAGAGAGAGAGAGAGAGAGAGAGTGAACAAAGGAGGGTCAGAGACAGAGGGACACACAGAATCTGAAACAGGCTCCAGGCTCTGAGCTAGCTGTCAGCACAGAGCCCGACACAGGGCTCGAACCCATGAATGTGAGATCATGACTTGAGCTGAAGTTGGACGCTCAGTTGACTGAGCCACCCAGGCGCCCCTGTTGCATTCCTATACATCAATAATGAAGCAGGGGCATATAGGTGGGTCTTGATTTTGGCTCAGGTCATGATCCCAGGGTGGTGGGATTGAGCACCTCATTGGGCTCTGCACAAAGCATGGAACCTGCTTGAGATTTTCTCTTTCTCCCTCGGGCCCTCTCCCTCATTCACACTATCTCCCTCTCTAAAAATGAATGAATGAATAAACAAACAAATAAATACATGGATCTCAGAGAGAGAGGGAGACACAGAATCCGAAGCAGGCTCCAAGCTCTGAGCTAGTTGTCAGCACAGAGCCCTACATGGGGCTCAAACCCACGAACCGTGAGATCATGACCTGAGCCTAAGTTGGACACTCAACCGACTGAGCCACCCAGGCACCACAAAAGACAGTCTTTTCAACAAATGGTGTTGGGAACCTGGAAAACAACATGCAAAAGAATGAAACTGGACCACTTTCTTACAACATAGATAAAATAAGTTTAAAATGGATAAAAGACCTAAATGTGAGACTAAAACCTACAGATACTTGAAAAGAACACAGGCAGCAACCTCTCTTACCTTGGCCACAGTAACTTCTTGCTAGACATGTCTCCTGAGGCAAGGGAAATGAAAGAAAAATGAACTATTGGGACTATATCAACAGAAGAAGCTTCTGCACAGAGAAGGAAATAATCAAAAATCAAAAGATGACCTATGGAATAGAAGAAGATATTTACAAATTACATGTCTGTTAAAAAGTTAGTATCCAAAATGTATAAATAACTTATCAAACTCAACACCCAAAAAAACAAATAATCCAATTAAAAAATGGGAAGAAGACATATTTTCCAAAAAGACATACAGATGGCTGACATACACATGAAAAGATGCTGAAAATCACTCATCATCAGGGAAATACAAATAAAAACTACAATGAAGTATCCCCTCTCACCTGTCAGAATGGCTAAGATTAACAACACAGGAAACAACAGGTGTTGGCAAAGATGTGGAGAAAGGGGAACCCTCTTATGCTATTTGTGGGAATGTGAACTGCTACAGCCACTCTGGAAAACAGTATGGAGTTTCCGCAAAAAGCTAAAAATAGAACTACTCAATGACCTATCAAAGGCACTACTGGGTATTTACCCAAAGGTTACAAAACCATTGATTCAAAGGGGCACACGCACCCCAATGTTTACCACAGCACTATAAACAATACTCAAATTATGCAAAGAGCCGAAATGTGTATCAACTGATGAATGGATAAAGTTGGTATATATAGAATAATATTTCATGTTACTGAGCCCTAAATTATATATGGAATATATATATATGTAATTATGTATGGAATATTATTAAAGCCCTAAAAAAGAATTAACTCTTGCCATTTCAAGGACATGGATGGAGCTAGATAATATTATGCTAAGCAAAATAAATCAGTCTGAGAAAGACAAATACTATATGATTTCACTCATATTTGGAATTTAAAAAACAAACCAAGTGAACTTAACTGAGAGGAAATGGAAAAATAGTGGGGAGAGGGAGGGAGGCAAACCATGAGAGACTCTTAAATGCGAAGAACAAACAGAGGGCTGATGGGGGTGGAGGAGAGGAGAAGGGGGATGATGGGCATGGAGGAGTGCACTTGTGGGGATGAGCACTGGGTGTTCTATGGAAACCAACTTGACAATAAACTATTAAAAAAAGAAAGAAAGAAACCAAGTGAACATAGGGAGGAAGAAAAAGAGAGAGAAACCAATAAGAGACTCTTTTAACTATAGAGGACAAACTGATGGCTACTGTAGGGGAGGTGAGTGGAGGGATTATGTTAAACAGATTATGAGTATTAAGGAGGGTACTTGTAATGAGCACAAGGTGTTGCATGTAAGTGATGAATCACTAAATGTTAAACCTGAAACTAGTATTACACTGTACATTAAATAACTGGAATTTATATAAAATCTTAAAAAAAAAAAGACATGTCAGGAAAGGCCAGTTATATGGTTTGTGGCCTGAACCTGCATCTCTATGGCCTAGCTGCATCTATATTCTGCCTTTGATACTTCATAACTGTGAACCTGAAGGCAAACTACTTAACTTCCCTGTGCTTCAGTTTTCTCTTATATAAAGTAGTGATGATGATGATGATGATAGTAATAAATACATTCCCACTACAGGATCAGTGGGAAAATAGATGGGTTAATACATGTGAAATATTTAGAATGATATCTAGCATATAAATCCTTCCATTAATGATGTATATTAATTAAAAATACATTTGTTTTCTTTTTTATAATTTTTCCATTAAGAATTAAATATAGATGACAGATAGATAGATAGATAGATAGATAGATAGATAGATAGATGCAAAGATCTAGATATCTGGATATATAGATACTAGAATTGAGGAGATTCTAACATGTCTAAGTGTAACCAAAGCCTGAATTAGTGTGCATGAGAATGAAAACATAAGGTTGAGTTCAGGTCTTACAGGACTCCATATTTATGCCACAAAATAGTGTTTATGTTTTGTCCTATAGGAAATGGGGAGTCAAGAGTGGGTCTTAAGTAGAAAAGTGTCATGATCAGATTTGTGTTCTCAGACTACTCTGACTCCAGTATGGAGTATGGACTGGAGAGGAGATACTGAAGAAAGGCGACCAAGTAGGAAGCTGTTGAAGAGATACAGGGTAGGAATTACAATACCTAACCTCAGGCAGTGGTAGAGTATCAATGAAGGGATAGATTTATGAAAGAATCACTCTCCAGAAGTTTTGATTTTTGATTGATCAGGCATAAATGGGGTTGGAGAAGTGTGACAGAAGAGTGGAAGAACTGACCTGGAAGCCTCTTTACTCTTCCAATGCTCTTATAATTTCTCTAAGCCATTTACTTTGCCCTGTTGCTGCTATTAGCTTCCACTTGACCTGAGAGCATGAAAGCATGGTACAGGGACTTGCTCTTTCAGTGCAATATCCTGAGTATTCTGTTTGTCTCTATTTTTATCTTCTGGGTTCTAAGCTTGAAGGAAAACTTCTCTCTTTTCTCTATATCCAGAGATGCTCATTTATAGAAGCATTTCTGGATGTTGGCTGTCCTTTACCCAGGAGCACCGGTGGCCTTTGATTTGCCTGGGCATAAGCACAAGGGTTGAAGAAGGTGCCTACAGCCCTCTGTTGCCTAATGTTACAGTTCTCTGGGACTTGCTTCTGTGTTGTCATGGGAAATCTCAGAAAATACTGTGTGAGCCCAGCCATCCTGGGGTCTTTTCCCAGAGAATGCTCTTTGCTGAGCCTCTATGCCTTCCATTTCTAAACTTTGTATATTTCAAGGGAAATCTGATCTGGACTCTTGATTCATTTACACTTAAATCATCCAAAGACTCTTTTGTAAGAGTGTACTTAGCTCCAAAAATGTCTCATAAGCTTTTGTTATAAAACTCCCTAAGATTTTGTGGGCTAGAATTATTTTACTCCCTTTTTCTTTGAAACAAGATGTTGTGACTTTGCCAAGACTAAATGGATTTCCAACCTCAAAGAGGTTGTGTTTTGTTCAAGAGTCAGAAATCATGAAGCTCAAAGGTTCAAATACATTATTCAGAAACTGGAGACAATGAACCCCAGGGGGATGGCATAAATGATAAATCTAAGAGGCGCTGGATAAAGAGAAGAGAAGGGGAATGCATTCTACCCCTTTGGTTCAGTGCCCAAAAGCTTCAGAACTTTCGTCCTGTAACTGGGGAAATGGGCCATGAGACGGCACATTCCTACAAGGCACAAGCAACATCAGACAGAAAAACAACTCTCATTTTGAACAAGTGCCTGACAGTTTACAGACTTATTTTCACAGTTTTTCCTCTCATTTAATCTTCCAGCATTCCTTTTGGAACAGAGGAACAGAATGAGGTTCAGAAGAAGTGCAGTAACACAGAACCGATCTACAACTAAATCAGGAATTCTCTTTAATTAACTTAATACTGCAAAAGGCTGGGGAGAAATAAGATGTACCACTTACACTGAGATCTGACAGTCAATAAGGCAACTATGACAGGGTGCCTATAACACTAAAATTCCCTAAACAAAATGGGATATATGAGGTAGAAATACCAATTATGTGCATATTCTCTTAATTTTGAATTTACTTAGAAATTACTTCACATTCCTTTGTTCCTATTTTCTGACTTTTGTATTGACTCCCTTAGCTTAGCATACAAAGTAAGTATTTGAGCAGTAGGTGAATGAATAAGTTAATAAATGAATGCATAGAAACACAGGTGATAGGTCACAGTGACTGACTTATTCTAGAACGGTGTTTTTCAAACTTCCCTTGTAATAAAAACTACTTGTAACAGTAATAGTTCAATATACAGATAACTATACCTCTTCTCTGAAAATTTTGATTTAGTAGTTCTGAGTTGTGAATCAGGAATGTGCATTTTAGCAAGTTCACCAGATGATTCTCATTATCAGAGAGGTTAGGGAAACACTGGTCTAAAGAAGCCTCAGCTTCAACTTTATTTAACTGAGTTCAGTGTTTCCTGTCTCCAACTCAATGAAGATTTGAGATAGGGGCTCAGAGGTGGCTACAAGTTTTAAAATGACAATACAAAGTCTCTTAATATACATAGTTCCACATGACAGAGATTATTGGTACTCACGAATATCCATATTTTTATCTTTCTTTTCTGGTTATAAATTTACCAACTTCCTTTGCCCTTGGGTGCAGCCATATGACTGACTTTAGCTAATATAATATGAGAAGTAATGCATATAATTTTGAAATTTAATCCTAACAAACTTCCCTGTGCAAACTTCTCTCACTTTTCCTATCTAACACCTGAATGAAGAGTATTCCAAGTACCAAGAAGAGTGTAAAGCTACAAGATTGAATGAGTCTGGACCCCTGGATGACTATGTAGAGCACAGTCCCCACTAAACTGCATTAGATTATAAAGTAAGTCGGAAAGTCATTTTTTAAACAATACATTTTTATTTTTATTTATTTTTTTTACAAATAGTTTATTGTCAAATTAGTTTCCACATAACACCCAGAGCTCATCCCCACAAGTACCCTCCTCCATGCCCATCCCTCCTCCCGCCCACATCCATCAGTCCTCAGTTTTTGACAGCATTCAAGAGTCTCTCATGGTTTGCCTCTCTCCCTTTCCCCCACCATTTCCCCGCTTCTTCTCCCTCTTGTTCCTCAGTTAAGTTCCTCCTAATCCTCCTATACATGCAAACATATGATATTTGTCCTTCTCTGCCTGACTTATTTCGCTCAGCATAACACCCTCAAGGTCCATCCACGTTGCTACACATGGCCAGATTTCATTGTTTCTCATTGCCATGTAGTATTCCATGGTATAGATAAACCACATCTTCTTGATCCATTCGTCCGTTGATGGACACTTAGGCTCTTTCCATGTTTTAGCTATTTAAACAACACATTTTTAAAAACATATTTGCTTATTTTAAGAGAGAGTGCTAAAAATAGTTGGGGAGAGGGAGGTGAGGCAAACCATGGGAGACTCTTGAATGCTGAGAACAAACTAAGGGCTGGTGGAGGAGTGGGAGAGAGGGGTAGGGAGGTGATAGGCATGGAGGAGGGCATTTGTTGGGATGAGCACTCGCTGTTATATGGAAACCAATTTGACAATAAATTATTTAAGAAAATACATACATACATACATACATACATACATACATACATACATACATACAAGAAGATTATAAACTCCTAAAAAGAGGGAGAGAGAGAGAGAAAGAGAGAGAGAGAGCTAGCTAAAGGGGAAGAGGGGCAGAAAGAGAGGGAGAGAGAATCTTAAGCAGGCTCCATGCTCAGCATAATACTTGATGTGAGGTTCAATCTCTGACTTTGAGATCATGACCTGAGCCAAAATCAAGAGTTGGACACTAAACTGACTGAGCCACCTAGCACCCCTTAAGCAACACATTTTTTTAGGGTTATTATAGTTTCTTACTACAGGAATTAATCAACCTGGACTAATACAACATCCATCATTTCAAATGAACATCCATTATCTCAGCTGAGTTTCACTGCAGTATTGCGACATAGAGACATCATTCTTATTTATTAGACAAGAAAACTGAGTCTCATGGAAGAGGCTTTTGCCTACCAAAAGTACTTAGCTAAAAAACAATACAACTGGGATTTAAAAAACAGTTTGCCAAGGAGCCCCTGAGTGGCTCAGTCAGTTGAGCACTTGACTCGATTGCAGGTCAGGTCATGATTTCATGGTTTGTGGGATATAGCCCCAAGTCAGGCTCTGTGATGACAGTGTGGAGCCTATTTGGGATTCTCTCTCTCTCTCTCTCTCTCTCTCTCTCTCTCTCTCTCCTCTCCTCTCCTCTCCTCTCCTCTCCTGCTCATTCTCTGTTTCTCTCTTAAAACAAATAAACATTTAAACTAACATTTTGCCTGCCATATGTTTGGTATTTTAAGGAATGTCATTCAATTCAAACTTATCCCAAATAGGTTGGTATATGTGATAAAAAAAAAAAAAGAATGGTTATTGAAATCCTATCTTTTCTTTAGAGCAATGGTCCAATGAGATCTCCACCAATATGTTCATTGCTAAGAGCTGTCTTTAGTTTCATTTAAGCCTCATATGAAATTTGTTCATGCATCTCTTAGAATATGTTTATTTTTTATTCCTTCTACAAAATTTATTTAAGTTCCATTCAGTTAACATAGAGTTAATATTAGTTTCAGATCTAGAATTTAGTGACTCATCACTTACATATAACACCCAGTGCTCATTACAATTCTCTCCTTTAATACCCATCACCTTTTTTAAGCACCTTCTAGCTCACCCCCTCTCCAGGAAACTCTTAGAGCATGTTTAAGGTTTTGTTTGTTTTACAGTCGTGTATTTATCCTGTAACGTTTATACTCATTATTCCCCATACTTTACAACAATATGAACATCTCAAAGGTTAAAATGTGTCTTATCCATCTCTCTGTACAATTTTCAATTTAGTGTTAGGCACAGAAGAATCATCTTCCAATATGTGTAGAGTGTGAATATGTAATCATGCACAGGCATGAATATGTGTGTATGTTGGTATGTGTTTGTGTGTGAGAGAGAGCATATATGCATTTTGGAGGTAAATAGGTCTTGAAGGGGGTAAGCGTGCATCTCTGTGTTAGAAAACTGTGGAGCAAAGTGTATGTATGCATGCTGGCATGTGTATTAAGAAGATGTAAACATATATGTGTGCTGAGGGATGAAGCCTGGATAATTTCTGCCTTGGGCCTGGATAGGAAGGAGACTTTGTGCTTGATGAAATAATTACTTGACAAAACCGAAGGATTTTATGGCTGCTGCTCAGCACCGAAGGTGCCAAAGACCAGCTCTAGAGATATTTCCAAAGTCTCTCGTGATGTTCTTCCACATAGAAATGTATCACAAAGCAAGAGATCAACAAAAAATGAAGTCAGCAAAGTTTACACTTGAAGCCCTTACTTTCCCTTTATGTGACATTTTCTGTGCCCTCTGTACACCCAACCCCTAGAACCCTCAAGTTGAATCAGATCTCCTGGAAATAAGGAAGGTGTCCACTAAGTATAGTTGGACAGATAGTAACCAAGAAACTTGATTCCAAACTGAAGACTCTGAGGTTCTCTTTGTCTATTGCTAATTTCCTGTTATGACAACTCATATGCTCCAGAAGCATCTAGAATTTTTTTAAAACCTCTGACGTCTGAGATATAGAGCCGTTGAGCTGGGAAGATAAAAGTAATCTGAAGGGAACTCTCTTCTTTTTGCTTCAAAAAATCTATAAATCTATTTACAACTAGACCTATTTTTTCCATGACTTTTTCTGTTACAGTGGAAAAAGTGTTTCTTACATTATTTAAATCTATTTTTTCTACTTGCATTTTGGATCTTAGACCTTTCAACAATACCAAAGATTCCATATAGTCAGTTCTTACCCATACACCATTATCCACCCATATGCTCAAGCCAAAATATCAAAAGCCAACTTTATTCTCTTTTTCTCATCTCCTTAATCCAGCCCATTGGCAGTAAGTCCTGCCAGTTACCCCTCCAAATATAGAGTTCAAATGAGTCAATTTTTCTTTATGTTCATCATGATCAACATCTCTCATATGGAATAATGCAATGGCTTTCTTCCTGGTTTTATTCTTTCACACTACCCCGAACAAATCTATTCTCCACAGAGTAGCAGTAATGTAAATATCACTCTCTTACTTAACACACTGTTCAAAAGTATCTCATTGTGTTGAAAATAAAGTTCAAATTCCTTCTGAGCCATATAGAGACTTCTATGACCTATTCTACTTCTCAAACCTCTTCTTATCCCCACCTTTTCTTTAATTCATTATGCTCTAGTCAATCTGGTCTCCTGATATTTTAGACTATTTTCTCCACGAAACTTTTGCCCTTGATGACTTCTATGCTTGGAGTCCTCTTCCTCCACCGTTTAGTATGGCTAGCTTCTTTTTTACCCTATAAGTCTCAGCTTATACCTACCACCTCAGAGTAAGGCTTCCCTTGACAACCTATCTAAAGTGTAGGTATTGGGGAACATAAGTGGTTCAGTTGGTTAAGTGTCCAACTCTGGATTTTATCTTAGGTCATGATCTCACTGTTTATGAGTTCAAGCCCCACATCAGGATCTGCTCTGATAGTGCATACTCTGCTTGGGATTCTCTCTCCCCCCTCTCTCTGCCCTTTCTCTCTCTCTCTCTCTCTCTCTCTCTCTCTCTCTCTCTCTCTCTCTTCTTTAAACAAACAAACAAACTTAAATAAAAAAGTGTCAGTCTCAAATCCCCACCATGGTTGTGTCTCACATCATTGTTTACTTTCTTCACATACTTGTGACCTGTGAATTTATTTTGCTCATTTATCGATTTTTTTTTTACTACCCAATTTCGTTTACTAAGCTGTAAGTTTCATATGAGTAGGGACTTTATTGTTGTATGCCCAGCATATAATACAATATTTTACTGCATAGTAAACTCTCAATAATTATATTTGAATAATGTTGTAGGTTTTGTTTTCAAAAATATCTGAGTTCTTAGCAAAAAAAGAAAAATATCTCATATAATAGGAATAGCTTCTCCATAGCAGATAGGTTATTAACCATTTCTTGTTACCTCAAATTACCTAAATAAATAAAGCATTTATTAAAAATGTATATATAGAAATTCTGGCAAATGAAATTATCTTCAGTTCCTTATGTTTAGAAGTTTCACTGCAATATATTTAGAATCTTTCCAAATCTTGCTTTTGACATCATAAAAGCTCATGACCTTACCAATGACAATCTACCTTATTCTCCCACTCACAAATACATCCTTGAAGAAGAATTTGCATTTCGTAGAAAGATAGCACTCCATTAATGATCCCTACACCCTTTATCGCCTTACATCTTTCCCAATGATACAAGCCCTACAGTACCTATTTCCAAACTAACCCTGCTTTCTGGGAAGATAAAATGATTACCAAACTCCAAGCCATAATAGCTGTCACACTATTGTCCTTTCTGTTTTCTGATTCCAACTCTTCACCTGTAATATTATCCAGAGATGAGCATTCCTGAAGTTGGTCTCACTGATGCATCAGCAAAGGGGCAATGGGTGATGGAATGAGGTGTTTAGTGGGAAGCACAGATTTGGCAGGGTGATGAGAGGTTACTTTTTCTGATACAGCAGAGGCCAGAGATTAATAAAAAGATTTTAAGAAGAAAAAAAGGAAGGGGCGCCTGGGTGGCTTAGTCGGTTAAGCGTCCGACTTTCGCTTAGGTCATGATCTCACGGTTCGTGGGTTCGAGCCCCACATCGGGCTCTGTGTTGACTGCCAGCTCAGAGCCTGGAGCCTGTTTGAGCCTGTCACTCCCTCTCTCTCTGACCCTCCCCTGCTCACGCTGTATCTCTCTCTCTCTCCTGGAAATAAATAAAACATTTAAAAAAAAGAAATAAAAAAGGAGAGAAAATTGTTTTTTGACATCTGAGAGAGTAGATTAACCAAATAAGTTCCCTTCAAGAAGATATCAATCAGGCTGTACATCACCAGCCATGGAGTCAGAGCAACTTAGTAACATACTGGAAAACTGTGGAGTTTGAACCCAGGGAGAAGGTGAACAGTTATTTAATGACAGAGTATCTTCAGTAGAACATGGAAGAAGACCGGATAGGGGAGAAATGCGCATTTTCTGACACCTTTCATGTACACAGACCAAAGCTAATCCATCCTTTCTTTCACTAATTCTACCCAAATGTCCTAAAAAAAGGTGACAAAGGATCGTTTTCTGTTATAGTAGGATATGCCTGGAGTGTTAAACTTACTCACTCTTATTTCTTGATTAGGCCTCAAACAAAACTCAGGTAGAGACACCCCAATTAAAGGCTGCTCAGCTAATCTCTTAGGGGAATATATATGATTAGCTTTATTTTAATTTTTTTTTAAAATTTATTTCTAGGAGAGAGAGAGAGAGAGACAGCGTGAGCAGGGGAGGGTCAGAGAGAGAGGGAGTCACAGACTGAAACAGGCTCCAGGCTCTGAGCTGGCAGTCAGCACAGAGCCCGACGTGGAGCTCGAACCCACGAACCGCAAGATCATGACCTAAGCGAAAGTCAGACGCTTAACCAACTAAGCCACTCAGGCGCCCCTGATTAGCTTTATTTTAAAGATAGGAGAACAAATATTGGTGAAGTAACTTTATTTGCTTTAGGACATCCAGTCAAAAACTGACAGGGTCCAATTTTCTTCCAATATTCTCCCCTCTAAACTTTACAGTCTCCCTTTCTGGGCAGAATTAGTACCCAGAGTATAATGAAGGGTATACAAAGGAGAAGGTCTCAAAGAATGCCCGAGTGAACATAAAGTAGCACCAAGAAACCAGGCTGACAGATGTATCCATGTTAGTGAAGGAGTCAAATATGACTACCTGCACAGATATCACAATGGAATTAAATTAATATCTTTCATTAATCACTCTGAACATAAATGGACTAAATGCTCCAATCAAAAGACATAGGGTATCAGAATGGATAAAAATCAAGATCCATCTTTGGACACCTGGGTGGCTCAGTTAGTTAAGTATCCAACTTCAGCTCAGGTCATGATCTCGTGGTCCATGAATTCAAGCCCTCCATTGGGCTCTGTGCTGACAGCTCAGAGTCTGGAGCCTGATTCGGATTCTATCCTTCTATCTCTCTCTGTCCCTCCCCCACTCACACTCTGTCTCTCAAAAATGAATAAATGTTAAAAGTTGAAGAAAAAAAAAAGATCTATCTATATTCTGTCTACAAAAGACTAATTTTAGGTAAGGATACCTGCAGATTAAAGTGAGGTGACAGAGAACCATCCAATATGCTAATGCAGTTCGAAGAAAGCTAGAGTAGCCATAGTGATATCAGACAAACTAGATTTTAAAACAAAGACTGCAGGGGCGCCCGGGTGGCTTAGTCGGTTAAGCGTCCGACTTTCACTCAGGTCATGATCTCGCGGTTCGCGGGTTCGAGCCCCGCGTCGGGCTCTGTGCTGACTGCCAGCTCAGGGCCTGGAGCCTCTTTCAGAGTCTGCGACTCCCTCTCTCTCTGACCCTCCCCTGCTCATGCTGTCTCTCTCTCTCTCTCTCTCTCTCTCTCTCTCTTTCCTAGAAATAAATAAAAAACATTAAAAAAATTAAAACAAGGACTGCAACAAGAGATGAAGAAGGGCGGTATATCATAATTAAGGGGTCTATCCATTAAGAAGATCTAACAGTTGTAAATACTTATTATCCCAACTTGAAAGCACCATATATAAATCAATAAATCAAAAATATAACAAAAACTCATTGATAATAATAGCATAATAGTAGGAGAATTTAATACCCCACTTACAGCAATGGACAGATCACCTAAGCAGTAAATCAACAAGGAAACAATGGGTTTGAATGACACACTAGACCAGATGGACTTCCCAGATACATTTTGAACATTGCATCCTAAAGCAGCAAAATACACATTTATTTTTTATTTTTATTTTTTACAGATAGTTTATTGTCAAGTTGGTTTCCATATAACACCCGGTGCTCATCCCCACAAGTGCCCTCCTCCATGCCCATCTCTCCCCTCCTCCCCCACAGCCATGAGTCCTCAGTTTGTTCTCAGCATTCAAGAGTCTCTCATGGTTTGCCTCTCTCCCTTTCCCCCACCATTTCTCCCCTTCTTCTCCCCCATGGTCCTCTGTTAAGTTTCTCCTAATTCTCCTATACGTGGAAACATATGATACTTGTCCTTCTGTGCCTGACTTATTTCGCTCAGCATAACACCCTTCAGTGTCCATCCATGTTGCTACACATGGCCAGATTTAATTCTTTCTCATTGCCATGTAGTATTCCATCGTAAAAATAAACCACATTTTCTTGATCCATTCGTCTGTTGATGGACACTTAGGCTCTTTCCATGTTTTGGCTATTGTTGAGAGTGCTGCTATGAACATTGGGGTCCATGTGCTCCTATGCATCAGCATTTCTGTATCCCTTGGGTAAATTCTTAGCAGTGCTATTGCTGGGTCACACATTTTTATCCAATGCACATGGAATATTCTCCAGAATAGATCCTATACTGGTCTCAAATCAGCCCTCAACAAGTGCAAAAAGATTGAGATCAATACCATGCATATTTTCAGATCACAACACTATGAAACTTGAAACCAACAACAAGAAAAAATTTTGAAAGCCCTCAAATACATGGAGATTAAAGGACATCCTACTAAAGAATGAAAGGTTCAACCAGGCAATAAAGATTAAAGGAAAATGTACATGCAAGCAAATGAAAATGAAAACGTAACAGTACAAACACTCTGGGGTACAGCAAAGGCAGTCCTAAGAGGAATGTACATTGCAATTCAGGCCTATGTCAAGAATCAGGAAAGGTCCCAAATACACAGCTTAACGTTATACCTAAAGGAGCTAGAAAGCAGCAGCACATAAAACTCAAAACCAGCAGAAGAAAGGAAATAATAAAGATTAGAGCATAAATAAATGATATAGAAACAACCATAACAACAGCAATAATAAAATAGTAGAATAGATTAATGAAACTAAAAATTGGATTTTTTGAAAGAGTAAATAAAGTTGATAAACCCCTGGCCAAACTTATCAAAATGAAAAAGAAAGAGGACCCAAATATATAAATTCACCAATGAAAGAGGAGAGATCATAACCAACACCACAGAAATATAAACAATTAGAAGAGAATAATGTAAAATGTTATATGCCAATAAACTGGAGAACCTGAAAGAAATGGATAAATTCCTAGAAACTCACACACTATCAAATCTCAGATGGGAAGAAATAGAAAATTTGAACATGCTCATAACCAGAAAAGAAATTAAATCAGTTGGTTCTCACTAAGATGGAGAAGTAGGGAGCTCTTTGCTCTTTACCTGCCCACATCTCTCAAACAAAGAAAAGCTGAAAGTCCAAAGGACACTGAACCACAAGAATCTGGGAGGAATAGAGACAGAGGCCACTAAGAAGACAGCCTCATAGGTGCGCAATTGCAAACTGGGGAAAAGACACTGGGGAAAAATGGGCAGGGACCCAGAGACATGGAGGGGAGGGAGCCTCCTCCTTGGAGAGACAAGGGGAAGAGAAAGAGCGGCTGAAACTGCTCACAGAACTGTCCCTGGAGAAGAGAAAATCCTAGCCCTGGGACAGAGAGAGATCCTATCATCCCATCTCTACCTGCAGGGTGCTTGGAAAAACCCTATCTCTAGCTGTGGCGCTGTCTTTGGGCGGGGTACCCTGGTCCCAGGCGGAAACAGGAGAAACTGCTCCTCTGTTCTCCCTGCTCAATGCCAGCCTGGGAAGCAGCTCAGCCTGCGGGATTACATTTCCGGTGGTATCATTAAAGCACTGGGACTAAGACCTGGAAAGGAGGTGGGGCTTGGGATGTAGAACATGGCCCACATTGGCTGTGCTCCCAGTACAGGGAGAATGGACCCAAAAGAGTGATTTGCAATGCTTGGTTAGAGTAGGGACTGGGATGCTGCTATATTTCTCCCACAACCACTGAGGCGGGGCCTCAGGGAGCAGCCCGCAGGACCTACAGTGGAGGACAGACCTGCCTACATCAAACCACGCTCATCTTTGCTGGAGAGCTACTTTTTTTTTTCCCTTTTATTTAACCAGAGCCAGGGGCAAGACAAACATTCATTCATTGCCATGATTAACTCTAGACCATTCTTGCTATTGAGATATATTTTCCCTTATCTTATTCCTGTCCCTCCCCTCCACTGGACTGGGCACACTGGTCATTGGTTTGCTTAAACAGTCACATTTAATCCATTCTCTGGATGCATATTCTATACCTCTGTCATTACCTTCCTTTCTCTCTCTCTCTCTGAAATAACCATACTATATAGTTTCTTTGGGTAGCATTATCTTCGTTTCTTTCTTCTTGCCTCCTACCATATTCTCCTCTTTCTCTCTCTGAATTAAGCCTTTTAGTCTCTATCTGGTCAATACCCAATTTCACTTTCTCCCCACCCCTGTCATTTCTCTCTTTGTGTATATGCTCTTCCGTCAGCACTGCATACACTCTGCTCTTTGTTTGTAGCTGGGATTTCTGGTTTTATGCTTTTAGACTGTCCTTTGACTTTTTTTCCTTTCCTTTCTTTTTTTTCTTATTTCCTTTTGGTTTGCTTGTTTGTTGGATTTGTCTGTGTGTTTGTGTGCTTTTGTTCCCTGCATGTTTGTCTGTTTTCCTTTCCAGGGCTACCTCAAGAAACAAGCCAAAGTACAGACAGTGGAGAGTCTGAACTATCACTATGAATAGGTAAATAAACTAATCAAAGTCTCAAAAAGAGAGACGAAGAGACACCAGTAAAAGAAAACTTCCTGAATGGACAGGCCCTGGCCAGTCAATGAGCCTTCTTTAATATAGCAGTACTCCTAGATGCAGAGCGCATAACAAGTTTTTAAAACTCCATCCTTAATGCCTGGTCATCTAGGTGCTTCCCCTAGGATTAAGAGCTGTCAGGGTTTCCAGACATGATGTATAAATAGGTGTGTGTTTGTTTTTAAAGGAAAAGCATACACATACTAAAACTATATGTATCACATACCTTGCAATAAGATTATTTGTATAAGCACATACCTTATTTGTATAGGCACATACCTTGCAATAAGATTACTTCTCTGTATCCTCAGTTATTTCTTAACTCCTTTACTGTCGCAGACTATGAGTCTGGAATTCTCTCTTGTCCAGCAAGAAGGCAGATGCAGAAACGAAAATGAGAGAGGTTAATGTCTATGGTGAGACAAGAGCCCTGAATAAGGATCCTTTCTCCATATTTATTAGTATCTTGAAAACTTACATATGTGATGGATGTGAAGAAAGAAACAAGAAAACAGTAATCATTAACTCATGTGTGTGAGAGATGAAGGGTCTCAAAGGCATGTGGTGTTAGAGGTTAGGGTCAAGACAAATCAATATTCAGGCTACAAGAAGATGGCCATTTCCTGTAGGCACCATATCTGTCTGTCTAAGTTTTCTAAAGACTAAGATAGATGGAGCATGCTATCCTGAAATTAAGTTACTCAAAATTCCATTAAGACCTATTATTATTAGCTGTTCTCGGAGGCTTTCTTCCTGTGGCAGGAGCTTTCTGTTCTATGCTTCCTTCTACTTAGTGACTAGCCTTGGGTGCTTTCACCCTGTGGCAGGGTTCTACCCTAAGCCTTGTTAACCCTTTGGTATAAGCATAGAGAATTCTTAAACCTATATTTATATTTTTAACAAGTCTATATCGAGTGACTACTGTGTTCTCTGTACTATTGTGGGTATTAGGGATATATCAGGGGAGGGAAAAAAGGTGAAAAGCCCTCCCACCATGAAATTTGTAGTTTTACTTATCACCATTATTTACCACATATAAAGCACAGTGTCTGGTACATATTCGTATTCAAGAATTTTGTTAATCAAATTATATTAAGATGCTCTATTGGCCAGGGTTCTCTCTTGTTCTCTCTCTCTCTCTTTCTCTCTCTCAATACATTAACATACTATATAATCAATAACATACCGATTAATATATTAATAACTTGATGTTATCAATATATTACTATTGATTTTTTACTACTTTATTAATATATAAATATATTATACATCATTAACATATATTGATATACATTAATATCAGTCAATAATATCAATTCACACTCAATTGATATATTAATAACTCGATGTTACTATTATATTACTATTTTCACTATTTTATTACCATATCATTATAATATACATAATTCACATATATTAACATATATAAATATATTTTACACAATCGACATATATTGATATAGATGTATGTATATGTGTGTATATTTTTAGAGTGAGAAAGAGAGAGAAAGATTATAAGAAATCGGTTCACATAATTGTGAGAGCTGGCAAGTCTGAAATCTGTATGACAAACCAACAAGGTGACAATTCAGGTAAAGTTGATGTGGTAGTCAAGTCTAAAAGTGGGAAATGCAGCTAGAATTTCTATATTGCAGTCTGGAAATAGAAGTCCGTCTTCAAACAATCTTGACCCTTAAGGCCTTCGACTGATAGGATGAGAACCACCCACATTATAGAAGGTAATCTGCTTTACTTAAAGTGAACTGATTATAAATTTTAATCACATCTAAAAATATCTTTGCAGTTTGTATAAACTATTGTTTGAACCAATAACTGGTCACCATATACTACCCAAGATGACAAAGTTATTCATCACACTTGTCTACTTGTTACAATCATATTCCATAATGCCTGGATAATATGGCCAATTTCAGTAAAGGCTCTATTTCAAAATAGATTTGTTCTTAAAAATTGCACTGTTTGTGCATCTGTTCTCTACATACACATGCCAATTTACTTATGTCTCTATTTTCACTGTCTCTATGCATCCAGTAAGTTATCTTACTTATGTGTTATGTCTAAATTTTCAACAGTCTAGAAAAAGCTACAAACGTTTTTCTTATTTAAAACAGATGGTGAGTAAGAGGAGGCAAGATGGTAGTGGAGAAGGGAGCTCCATACATTTAGCTCACCCCCATCTCTCAAACAGAGAAGGCCTGAAGCCATGAGACACTGAACTGCAGGAGTCTGGAAGGAAAAGAGACAGACTCCACTAAGAAGACAGCCTCATAGGTGCGTCATTGCAAACTGGGAAAAATTAAAAAAAAAAAAAAAAAAGACCAGGATCTGGAGACATGGTAGGGAGGGACCACCCTTCACAGAGAGCCAAGGAGAGTCAAGGGGAAAGTAAAGAGGAGCTGAAACTGCTCATAGAACTGTCCCTTGGAGAAGAGAAAAACCTTGCCCTGCGATGGAGAGGGTCCTAACATCACATCCCTATCTGCAGGGCATTCAGAGAGTGATCCTACTTCTAGCTGTGGTACTGACTTTGGGAGGGGTGCCCTGGTCACAGGTGACATCAGGAGAAACTGCTCCACTGCCCTCCTGGCTAGATCCCTGGCTGAGAAGTGGCCTGGCCTGTGGGATTACATTTCGGGCGGTATCAATAAAGTGCCCGGACCAAGACCTGGAAATAGGCAGGGCTTGGGACATAGAACAAGGCCCAAATTGGTTACATCTGCCGTATAGGGAGATTGGACCCAAAAGAGTGATTTGCAACACTTGGCTTGAGAAGGGAATGGAGCACTGCCATTTTTCTCCCCAAAACCACCAAGGCAGGACCTCAGGGAACGGCCCGGGACCGCAGTGGAGGCCAGACCTGCCTATAGCAAATCACGCCCATCACCGCTAAAGAAAGACTTTTTTTTTTTTTTAACCCAGGGCAAGACCAACATGGTTGCACTGCCCTGATTAATTCTAGATCAATTCTTTCTATTCAGACATATTTTCCCTAGTCTCATTCTTATCCCTCCCCTCTGCTGGACTGGGCACTCTGGTCATTGGTTTGCTTAAACAGTCACATTTAATCTGTTCTCTAGATGTGTATATATCCATCATTACCTTCCTAACTCTCTCTATCTCTGGAGTAATCAGACTACATAGTTTCTTTGGGTAACATTATACTCAATTCTTTCTCCTCGCTTCCTACTATGTTCTCCTCTTTCTCTCTCTGAAATAAGCCTCTAAGTCTCTCTGCCTGGTCATTGTCCAATTTCACTTTCTCCCCACCCCTGTTATTTCTCTCTTTGTATATGCTCTTCCATGAGAACTGCATATACCCTACTCTTTATTTGTAGCTGGGAATTCTGGTCTTATGCTTTTAGAATGTCCTTTGTCTTTTTTTTCTTTTTCTTTTTACCTTTCAGTTTCCTTGTTTATTAGATTTGTCTGTATGTTTGGGTGCCTTTCTTCCCAGTGTGTTTGTCTGTCTGTTTCCTTTTCCAGGGCTACCTTAAGAAATAAGCAACGTACACATGGTGGAAAGTCCCAAATACCACTAGGAGTAGGTAAATAAACTAACCAATGTCTCAATAAGAGAGGCCAAGAGACACCATTTAAAGAACACTTCCTGAATGGACAGGCCCTGGAGAGTCAATGAGCCTTCTTTAATATAGCAGTACTCACAGGTGCAGAGCACATAAAAAAGCTTTTAAAACTAACAAAAGACAGAAAGCTAGCCAAAATGATGAAAAGAAAGATCTCTCCTCTAAAGAAATTCCAGGAAGAAGTGACAGCTAAATGACTGCTCAAAACAGATATAAGCAAATAATTGAATAAGAATTTAGAACACTAGTCATAAAATTAATCGCCAGGCTTGAAAAAGGCATGGATGACATCAGAGAAACTATTGCTACAAAGATTATGGAGCTTAAAAATAGTTGTGATGAATTTAAAAATGCTATAAATAAGGTGCATAATAAAATGGAGGCATCCAATGCACAGATCGAAGAGGCAGAGAGGAGAATAGGTGAATTAGAAGACACAATTATAGAAAAAGAGGAAGTCGACAAAAAGAGATAAACTGATCCAGGAGCAAGAAAGGAGAGTTCTAGAACTGAGTGGTACAATCAAATGGTACAATATCCATATTATAGAAATTCCAGAATGAAGTCAGCATCACTTTGATTCCCAAGCCAGACGGAGACCCAGCAAAAAAAAGAGAACTACAGGCCAATATCCTTGATAAATAAGGATGCAAAAATCCTCAACAAAATGCTTGCAAATCAAAACCAACAGCACATAAAAAGAACTATCCAGCAAGATCAAGTGGGATTCATTCCTGGGTTGCAGGGCTGGTTCAATATTTGCAAATCAATCAATGTGAATCATCACATTAACAAAAGAAAAGAAAGAAAACATGTGATCCTGTCAACAGATGCAGAAAAAGCATTTGACAAGATACAACATCCCTTCTTAAAAAAGACCTTCGAGAAAGTCAGTATAGTAGGAACTTACTTAAACATCGTAAAAACCATTTATGAGAAGCCCACGAATATCATCTTCAATGGGTAAAAACTGAGAACTTTCCCCCTGAGATCAGGAACACGACAGAGATGTCCACTCTCAACACTTTTGTTTAACATATTGCTGGAAGCCGTAGCATCAGCAATCAGACAACAAAAGGAAATAAAAGGGATGAGAAATGGCATAGAAGAAGTCAAACTTTTACTTTTCCCAGACAACATGATACTCTACATAGAAAACCTGCAAGACTCCACGAGAAGCCTACTAGAACTGATCCATGAATTCAGCAAAATTGTAGGGTACAAAATCAACGTACGGAAATTGGTTGCATTTTTATACACCAATAATAAAGCAACAGAAAAAGAAATCAAGAGACTGATCCCATGGAACTTGAAGGTATTATGCTATGTGAAATAAGTCAGGCAGAGGAGAGATACCATATGTTTGCATGTGTAGGTGGATTAGGAGGAACCTATCAGAGGACCATGGGGGAGGGGAAGGGGAAAAATAGTTGGGGAGAGGGAGAGGGGAAAACCAGGAGAGACTTTTGAATGCTGAGATCAAACTTAGGGCCAATGGGGGTGGGAGAGAGGGGAAGGAGGTAATGGGCATGGAGGAGGGCACTTCATAGGATTAGCACACCCTGTTGTATGGAAACCAACTTGACAAACTATCAAAAAAAAAAAAAAAAGAAAAGAAAGAAAAGAAAGAAACTTATCCCATCTATAATTGCACAAAAAAACATAAGATACCTAGGAATAAACCTAACCAGAGATATAAAAGATCTGTTTGATGAAAACTATAGAAAACTTATTAAGGAAATTGAAGAATACACAAAGAAATGGAAAAATATTCCCGGATGGATCGGAAGAATAAATATTGTTAAATGTCATTGCTACCCAAATCAATCTACACATTCAATGCAATCCCAATCAAAATTAAAACGTCATTATTCTCAAGGCTAGAACAAACTATCTTCGAATTTGTGTGGAAACACAAAAGACCCCAAATAGCCTAAGTAATATTGAGAAGAAAACCAAAATGGAAAGCATCACAATCCCAGACTTTAGCCTCTACTAAAAGCTGTACTCATCAAGACAGTATGGTATTGGCACAAAACAGACACATAGACCAATAGAATAGAAACGAAACCTCAGAATTGGACCTACAAATGTATGGCCAACTAGTCTTTGACAAAGCGGGAAAGAATATCCAATGGAAGAAAGACAGCCTCTTTAACAGATGGTGCTGGGAGAACTGGACAGCAACGTCCAAAAGAGTTAAAATAGATCACTATTTCACACCAGACACAAAAATAAATTCAAAATGGATAAAGGACCTGAATTGAGACAGGAAACCATCAAAACCTTAGAGGATAAAGCAGGAAACAACTTCCCTGACCTCAGCCTCAGTAATTTCTTACTTGACACACTCTCAAAGTCAAGGGAATCAAGAGCGAAAATGAACTATTGGGACCTCATCAAGGGTAAAAGCTTCTGCACGGGAAAAGAAACAATCAACAAAACTAATAGACAACTGATGGAATGAGAAAAGATAGTTGCAAATGACATATCAGATAAAGGGCTAGTCTCCAAAATCTATAAGGAACTCACCAAACTCCACACCCGAAAAACAAATAATCCAGTGAAGAAATGGGCAGGAGACATGAACAGATGCTTCTCCAAAGAAGACATACAGATGGTCAACAGATACATGAAACGATGCTCAGCATCCCTCATCTTCAGGGAAATACAAATCAAAACCACACTGAGATACCACCTCTTGCCAGTCAGAGTGGCTAAAATGAACAAATCAAGAGACTATAGATGTTCACAAGGATGCAGAGAAACGGGCACTCTCCTACAGTGTTGGTGGGAATATAAACTGTTGCAGCCCTTCAGGAAAACAGTGTGGAGGTTCCTGAAAAAGTTAACACTAGAACTCCCCTATGACCCAGCAATAGCACTGCTAGGAATTTATCCAAGGGATACAGGAGTACTGTTGCATAGGGGCACATATTCCCCAATGTACATAGCAGCCCTTTCAACAATAGCCAAATCATGGAAAGAGCCTAATGGTCCATCAACTGATGAATGGATCAAGAAGATGTGGTTTATCTATCCAATGGAATACTATGTGGCAATGAGAAAGAATGAAATCTGGCCATTTGTAGCAACGTGGATGGAACTCTAGGGTTTTATGCTGAGTGAAATAAGTCAGGCAGAGAAGGACAGATACCATATATTTTCACTTATAAGTGGATCAGGAAAAACTTAACAGAGTACAATGGAGGAGTAGAAGGGGAAAATATAGTTGTGGAGAGGGAGGGATGTAAACCATGAGAGACTCTTGAATACCGAGAACAAACTGAGGACTGATGGGTGTGAGGGAGCAGGAAGGGGGGTGATGTGCATGGAGGAGGGCACTTGTGGGGATGAACACTGGGTGTTATATGGAAACCAACTTAACAATAAACTATTTAAAAATAACTTATAAAACTCAATACCCCCAAAAGGAACAATCCAATTAAAAATGGGCAAAATATATGAAAAGACATTTTAACAAAGACATACAGATGGCCAACAGACACATGAAAAAATGTCAATATCGCTGATCACCAGAGGAATGCATATCAAAACTATAATGAGATATCACCCACCTTTCAGAATGGCTAAAATCAACAACACAAGAAACAGATGTTGGCAAGGATGTGGAACATGGGGAACCCTCTTGTGCTGATGGTGGGAATGCTTTCCAGCCATTCTGGCAAACTGTAAGGAGGTTCCTCAAAAACTGAGAAATAGAACACTTTTCTATGATCCAGCAATTGAACTACTAGGTATTTGCCCCCAAAATACAGAACTACTAATTCAAAAGGATACATGTTGCCATGTAATTTTTGACAACTTTGATTTCATGTTTGATCCATTCATTGTTTACTAGCATATTGTTTAAATTCGACATATTTGCAGTCTTTCTAATTTTTTTTTGTGGTTGGCTTCTATTTTCATAGTGTTCTGGTCAGAAAAGATGCATGGTGTGATTTCAATCCGTTTGTATTTGTTGAGGTCTCTTTTGTGACATAATGCGTGATCTATTCTGGAGAATGTTCCATATACACTTGAAAAGGATATGTATTCCAGGCTTTAGAATGGAGTATTCTGAATATATTTGTTAAGCCCATCTTGTCTAGTGTGTCATTGAAAGCCATTGTTTCCTTGTTCATTTTCTGTTCGGATGATCTGTTCTTTGATGTAAGTTAAATGTTCCATATTCTGGGGAAAGAAATAGACATCTGGGTCAGGAAGCACAGAGAACTCCCACCAAAATCAACAAATGAAGGACAACACTCGGGTATATTTTAATTAAATTTGCAAAACTATAGTGATAACGAAAAATAAGCCATGAAATTAGAAATACAAAAGAAAAAAAAAGAATCCTTAACTTGCAGGGGGAAGACCTATAGGGCTAGCTGGAGATTTCTCAAAAACTTGTCATTCCAGGGGCGCCTGGGTGGCTTAGTCGGTTAAGCGTCCGACTTTCGCTTGGGTCATGATCTCGCGGTTCGTGGGTTCAAGCCCCGCGTCGGGCTCTGTGCTGACTGACAGCTCAGGGCCTGGAGCCTGTTTCAGCCTGTGACTCCCTCTCTCTCTGACCCTCCCCTGCTCACGCTGTCTCTCTCTCTCTCCTAAAAATAAATAAAACATTAAAAAAAATTAAAAAAAAAACTTGTCATTCCAGAAGGGAGTGACATAATATATTCAACGGGATAACAGGAAAAATTTGCAGCCACAAGTACTCTCTCAAGCCAGACTATTATTCTTTATTTTAAATGTTTATTTATTTTTGATAAAGAGACAGACAAACAGAGCATGAGTGGGGGAGGGACAAAGAGAGAGGGAGACACAGAATCTGAACCACGCTCCAGGGTCTGATCTGTTAGCACAGAGTCTGATGAAGGGCTTGAACTCACAAACTGTGAGATCATGACCCGAGGTAAAGTCAGATGCTTAACATACATTACCTAGACACCCCAAGACTATCATTCTGAATAGAAGGAATAGAAGGAAAGATGTTTCACAAACAAAAATTAAAGAATTTGTGACTATTAAACCAGCCCTGCAAATCATATTAAAGGGGACTCTTTGAGTGCAAAGGAGATCAAAAGTGACAAAGACAAGAAAGCATTAGTGAAAATCTCTCCAGAAGCAATGACAAAACAAGTAATAAAATGACAATGAATACATATCTGATAATTACTTTGAATGTAAATGGACTTAACATTCCAATCAAAAGATATATGCTGTCAGAATGGACAAAATAATTTTTAAAAAGCAAGATCCATCTGTATGCTGCTTGCAAGAGACTAATTTTAGACCTAAGGGCACCTACAGATTGAAAGAGGTGGTGGGGAAAAATTTATCATACAATGGATGTCAAAAGAAAGCCAGAGTAGCAATACTTACATTGGACAAATTCGACTTTAAAATAAAGACTGTAAAAAGAGACAAAGAAAGTTATTATATAATCATAAAGGGGGCATTCTAACATGAAGATGTAACAATTGCAAATATTTATACCCAACATGGAAGATCCCAAATATATTAAACATTTATTAATAAACATAAATGGACAAATTGATAATAACAAAATAACAGTAGAGGACTTTACCACATTTTTTAGTCCATTTACCTTTATATAGACATGTTTCAAGTTTATGGCTGCTACAAATAAACCTGCTATGAATATCTATGTACAAGTGTTTTTATGGGCATATGGTTTTATTTCTCTTGGTTAAATGTATAGGAGTTAAATGTCTAGGTTGTTGTGTTATGCAGATATTTACCTTTTCAAAAAATGGTAAATAATTTTCTGTACATTTAAAAAAAATTTCCACTGCTGTTGTTGTGATGAGTACTGGATATTGTATGCAAGTGTTGAAAAACTAAATTGTATACCTGAAACTAATATAACACTGTATGTTACCTAACTGATATTTAAAAACAAACTTAAAAAAACTTAATTCAATTAAAAAATACACTATGTATCTTAAAAAAAAAAACACAACCTTCCAATATGGAAAAGTTATTGTAATCTTGGGGTGCCTGGGTGGCTCAGTCGGTTGAACGTCCAACTTTGGCTCAGGTCATGATCTCACGGTTCATGGGTTTGAGCCCCGCGTCGGGGTCTGTGCTGACAGCTCAGAGACTGGAGCCTGTCTTCGGATTCTGTCTCCCTCTCTCTCTGACCCTCCCCTGCTCATGCTCGCTCTCTCTCTCTCTCTCTCTCACTCTCTCTCTCTCAAAAATAAATAAGGTAAGCATTAAAAAAGAAAAGTTATTACAATCTTATGCACACACACATAAAACCATGGAGCCCAGGGTTCCAATGTCAATTGCACTGAAATTTACCAATATTTTCTTAATCTTGTTTCATATATTTTCCTATGTTTTTTCTAAAATATTTTAAAGCTAATGCCAAACATCATGTCCTTTCATTTGTAAATTTGACTGCATTTTTAGAGGATTTTAAAATTTTTATATATTTATAAATAAAAATTCATATATTTAAGGCATACAACATGATGCTTTGATATTCACAGTGAATGGTTACTATAGTCAAGCTGATTAACATAATCATCTCCATAGTTAATTTTGTTGGTAATGAGTGTACCTGAAATATACTTTCAGTATATTTCTGGTATTCAATACAGTATTATTATCTATTGTCATCATGCCTGTACACTGGATCCATAGACCTATTCACCTTGTTAGCTGCAACTTCATACCCTTTGACCAAACATCTCATTTCCTTCATCCCCACCTCCTCAGCCCCTTGTAACTACCACTATACTCTCTGCTTGTATGTGTTCATTGTTTTTAGACTACACAAATAAGTGAGGTCATACAGTATTTGTCTTATTCTCTCTGGCTTGTTTTATTTAGCATAAATATTCTCCAGGTTTATCTATGTCATCACAAATAACAAGACTTCCTTCTGTCTCATGATGGAATAATATTCCATTGTTTATATATATCACATCCTTATCCATTCATCCACTGATGAAATTTTGGGTTGTTACCATATCTTTTATTTTCCTTTTTTAATTTTTTAATGTTTATTTCTGAGAGAGAGAGAGACAGACAGCGTGAGCACGGGAGGGTCAGAGAGAGAGGGAGTCACAGATTGAAACAGGCTCCAGGCTCTGAGCTGGCAGTCAGCACAGAGCCCACGCGGGGCCCGAACCCACGAACCGCGAGATCATGACCTAAGCGAAAGTCGGACGCTTAACCGACTAAGCCACCCAGGCGCCCCCCATATCTTTTATATTGTGTATAATACTGCAGTGAACACAGGAGTGGATTTTCCATATTTCCTGATTTAAATTCTTTTGGAAATAGTCCCATAAATGGGATTGACGAATCATATGATAATTCTACTTTTTATTTTTTGAGGAAACTACATAATATTTTTTATAATGGCTATATCAGTTTACACTCCCACCAACAGTGGACAAGGGTTTCCTTTTCTCCACATTCTAGCCAAAACTTGTTATATCTTGTCTTTTTGATGCTAGCAGTTCTGACTGGTATGAAATGATGTCTCATTGTGATTTTGATTTCTATTTCCATGATGATTAGTGATGTTGATCACTTTTTGAGATATCTATTCACTACTTGTGTGTTTTCTTGTGCAAAATGCCTATTCAGATTCTGCTCATTTTTAAATCAGGTTGTTCACTTCACAATGAGTTGTTTGAGTTCCTTATATATTTTGGATAGTAACCTCTTATCAATTGTATGCTTTGTATAATTTTCTCCCATTCTCTCTGTGGATTGATTCCTTTGCTTTTTAGTTTGATGCAATTCTACTTGTTTATAATGTGGTTATATTGCCTATGATTCTGAGGTCATATAAAAAGAATCATTGCCAAAGCAATATCAAGAAGTGGTTTCCCTTGGGGTACCTGGATGTCTCATTTGGTTCAGAGTCCAAATCTTGGTTTCAGCTCAGGTCTTGACCTCACGGTTCATGAGATCAAGCCTCATGTCAGGCTCTGTGCGGACGGTGCAGAGCCTGCTTGGGATTCTCTCTCACCCTCTTTCTCTGGCCCTCTCTCACATCTCAATAAATAAATAAACTAAAAAAGAAGTGTTTTTCCTCAATTTCTCTTCCAATAGTTTCATAGTTTCAGGTCTTACATTTAAATGCATTATCTGTTTTGAGTTGATTTTTGTCAATGGAGTGAGATTAGGGTCCAATTTCATTTTCCTTCAGGTGGAAAAGTAGTTTTTTCAGCACCATTTGTTGAAAAGAAAATCCTTTTCCCATTGTGTGTTCTTGTCACTCTTCTCAAAGATCACTTGATCATAAGTGTGTATATTTATTTCTGTAATCTGTATTCTCTTCCTTAATTCTATAGGTATATTTTAATTCCAGAGCCATGCTGCTTTAATTATTATAACTATGTAGTATTTTTTGAAATAAGCTAGTGTGATACATTAAACTTTGTTCTTTTTGCTGAAGACTGCTTTGGCTACTTGTGGTCTTTTTGGTTCCATTGGAATTTTAAATTGTTTTCTCTATATCTGTGAAAAATGCCATTAGAATTTTGATAGGTATTGGCTTGAATCTGTAGATTGCCTTGAGTAGTACAGACATTTTTGCAATATTAATTCTTCCAATCCATGAGCACTGGATATCTTTCCATTTGTGTCTTCTTCAATTTCTTTCATCAATGTTTTATAGTTTTCAATGAAAAGATATTTCACCTGATGCTAAAATGATTTCTAAGTATTGTTTTGTTTCTACACTTTAAAAACTGAAGCATAATTGACACACAATGTAACATTAGTTTAAGGTGCATAACACAGTGATTTCAGCAGTTAATATGTTATGTTCTGCTCACCAAAATTGTAACTACCTGTATCTCCCTCTAATCGTTACCAGTTCACCACCTCTCTCTCACCAGTAACCATTAATTTGTTCTCTCTATATATGGGTCTGTTTCTGCCTTTCGTTTGTTTGTTTGTTTATTTTGTTTTGTTTTAGGTCCCATATTTAAGTGAAATCATATGGCAATTTTCTATACATACATACATGCATACATACCACTAGCCTTTATCCATTAGTTTATTGATGGACACTTGGGTACCTTCCATACCTTGACTATTATACATAATTCTGCAGTAAACTGTAGGATGCATATACATTTTCAAATTACTGTCTTTATTTTCTTTGATTTCATGCCCAGTAGTGAAATTCTTGGATAATAAGGTAGTTCTACTTCTAAATTTTTGAGTATCTTCCATGCTGTTTTCTAGTGTTGGCACCAATTTATATCCTCACTAAGTGCATGAGAGTTCATTTTTCTCCATATACTTGCCAAAGTTTATTTTTTTTCTGGTGTTTTTTATTCTAGCCATTTATTTATTTATTTATTTATTTATTTATTTATTTATTTATTTTAGAGAAAGAGCATGGACGGGGAGAGGGTTAGAAGGAGAGAGAAGGAATTTCAAACGGGCTCCACATTCAGGTTTATTCAGGTCCTCTGCCCATTATTTAATAAAATGTGTGTGCGTGTGTTGAGTTGTATATGTTTTTATATATTTTGAATATTAGTCCCTTACCAGATTTATCATTTGCAAATATCTTCTCCTGTTTAGTAGGTTGCCTTTTTGTTTTTCTGTGCAAAATCTTTTTATTTTGGTGAGTCTCAATAGTTTCTTTTTGTTTTCATCTCACTTGCCCTAGAAAACATGTGAACGAGAATACTGCCTATATTTTCTTGTAGTGGTTTTTAAGGTCTTACATACAATTCTTTAATCCACTTTGAATATATTTTTGGTTATGATGTAAAAAAGTGGTCCAGTTTCTTTTTTCTTTTTTCTTTTTTTTAATGCTTTTATTTCAATCCAATCATTTTTTGCTATGAACATGATAAATCATACAGTTTTACCCAGTGTAAAATGCTTTAATGTTATAATAACATAATTATCCTTTTTTTAAACAAATAGTTTATTGTCAGGTTGGTTTCCATATAACACCCAGTGCTCATCCCCACAAGTGCCCTCCTCCATGCCCATCTAACCCTCCCCCCAACACCCATGAGTCCTCAGTTTGTTCTCAGCATTCAAGAATCTCTCATGATTTGTCTCTCTCCCTTTCCCCCACTCCATTTCTCCCCTTCTTCTCCTCCATGGTCCTCCGATCAGTTCCTCCCATTCCTCCTATACGTGCACACATATGATATTTGTTCTTTTCTGCCTGATTTATTTCACTCAACATAACACCCACAAGGTCCATCCATGTTGCTACACATGGCCAGATTTCATTCTTTCTCATTGCCATGTAGTACTCCATGGTATAGATAAACCACATCTTCTTGATCCATTCGTCTGTTGATGGACACTTAGGCTCTTTCCATGTTTCAGCTATTGTTGAGAGTGCTGCTATGAACATTGGGGTCCATGTGCTCCTATGCATCAGCATTTCTGTATCCCTTTGGTAAATTCCTAGCAGTGCTATTGCTGGGTCATAGGCGAGTTCTACTGTTAGTTTCCTGAGGAACCTCCACACTGTTTTCCAGAGGGGCTGTACCAGTTTACATTCCCACCAACAGTGAAGGAGGGTGCCCATTTCTCCACATCCTTGCCAGAATCTAGATTTCTCTGATTTGCTCATTTTAGCCATTCTGACTGGCGTGAGGTGGTATCTCAGTGTGGTTTTGATTTGTATTTCCCTGATGAGGAGGGATGCTCTGCATCGTTTCTTGTGTCTGTTGGCCATCTGGATATCCTCTATGGATAAGTGACTGTTCATATCTTCTGCCCATTTCTTCCTGGGTTGTTTGTTTTTCGGGTGTGTTATTTGGTGAGTTCCTTATAGATTTTGGATATTAACCCTTTATCTGATATGTCATTTGCAACTATCTTTTCCCATTCCGTTGGTTGCCTATTAGTTTTGTGGATTGTTTCCTCTGCCACGCAGAAGCTTTTAATCTTGATGAGGTCCAAAAGTTCATTTTTGCTCTTGGTTCCCTTGCCTTCAGGGATGTGTCAAGTAAAAAGTTGCTGCGGTGGAGGTCAAGGAGGTTGTTTCCTGCTTTCTCCTCTAGGGTGTTGATAGTTTCCCATCTCACGTTCAGGACCCTTATCCATTTTGAGTTTATTTTTGTGTATGGTGTGAGAAAATGATCTAGTTTCATTCATCTGCATGTTGCTGTCCAGTTCTCCCAACACCATCTGTTAAAAAGGCTGTCTTTTTTCCACTAGGTATTCTTTCCTGCTTTGTTCAAAGATTAGTTGGCTTTATATTTTTGGGGCCAGCTCTGAGTTTTCAATAGTATTCCATTGCTCTATGTGTCTATTTTTGTGCCAATACAATACTGTCTTGATGATGACAGATTTATAATAAAGGCAGAAGTCTGAGATGGTGATACCTCCCGTTTTGGTTTTATTTTTCAGTATTATTTTGGATATTCAGGTTCTTTTGTGGTTCCATACAAATTTTTGGATACTTTGTTCTAGTTCTGAGAAGTGTGCTGGTACTATTTTGAGTGGAATTGCATTGAATATGTAGATTTCTTTGGGTAGTAATGACATTTTAACTATATTTATTCTTCTTATCCATGAGCATGGAATGTTTTTCCATTTCTTTGTGTCTTCTTCAATTTCCTTCATAAGTTTTCTATAGTTTTCATCATACAGATCTCTTGTATCCTTGGTTAGGTTTATTCCGAGGTATTTTATGGTTTTTTGTGCAATTTTGAATGGGAGCAGTTTCTTGATTTCTCTTTCTGTTGCTTCATTGTCGGTGTATAAAAATGCAACCGATTTCTGTACGTTGATTATGTACCCTGCCACTTGGCTGAATTCTTGAATCAGTTCTAGTAGGCTTCTGGTGGAGTCTGTCGGGTTTTCGATGTACAGTATCATGTCATCTGCGAAGAGTGAATGTTTGACTTCCTCTTTGCCAATTCTGATGCCTTTGATTTCCTATTGGTGTCTGATGGCTGATGCTAGGACTTCCAGCACTATGTGAAACAACAGTGGTGAGAGTGGACAATCCTGTCGTGTTCCAGATCTCAGTGGGAAAGCTCTCACTTTTTCCCCGTTGAGGATGATGTTAGCTGAAGGCTTCTCATAGATGGCTTTGATGATGTTGAAGTATGTTCCTTCTATCCCAACTTTCTCTAGAGTCTTTATTAAAAGGGATGCTGTATTTTGTCAAATGCTTTTTCTACATCTATTGACAGGATCATATGGTTTTTATCTTTTCTTTTATTGATGTGATGTATCACATTGATTGTTTTGCGCATGTTGAACCAGCTCTGTAACCCAGGAATGAATCCCACTTGATCTTGGTGGATGATTCTTTTTATATGCTGCTGGATTCGATTTGCAAGGATCTTGTTGAGAATTTTTGCATCCGTATTCATCAAGGATATTGGCCTGTAGTTCTCTTTGTTTGCTGGATCTCTGTCTGGCTTGGGAATCAGAGTGATGCTGGCTTCATAAAATGAGTCCGGGAGTTCTTCGATTTCTATTTTTTGGAATAGCTTGAGAAGAATTGGGATTAATTCTGTTTTAAAGGTCTGGTAGAATTTCCCAGGGAAGCCATCAGGTCCAGGGCTCTTATTTGTTGGGAGATTTTTGATTACTGATTCGATTTCTTAACTCGTTATGGGTCTGTTCAGGTTTTCTATTTCTTCCCGTGTGAATTTTGGTAGTGAGTGTGTGTTTAGGAATTTGTCCCATTTCTTCTAAGTTGTCCAATTTGTTGGCATATAATTTTTCATAGTATTCCCTGATAATTGCTTGTATTTCTGAGGGGTTGGTTGTAATAAGTCCATTTTCATTCATAATTTTGTCTATTTGGGTGCTCTCTCTTTTCTTTTGGATAAGTCTGGCTAGAGGTTTGTCCATTTTGTTTACTTTTTCAAAAAACCAACTCTTGGTTTCATGGATCTGTTCAATTGTTTCTTTGGTCTCTATGTTTATTTCTGCTCTAATTTTTACTATTTCTCTTCTTCTACTGAGTTTAGGGCGTTCTTGTTGCTCTGCCTCTAGTTCCTTTAGGGGAGCTGTTAGATTTTCACTTTCACTTTTTCTAATCTCTTGAAATAGGCCTGGAGTGCAATGTACTTTCCTCTTAGCACTGCCTTTGCCGCATCCCATAGATTTTGAATTGTGTTTTCATTTTCATTTGTTTCCATATATTTTTTAATTTCATCTCTAATTGCCTGAGTGGCCCATTCATTCTTTAGAAGGGTGTTCTTTAACCTCCATGTTTTTGGAGGTTTTCCAGACTTCTTCCTGTAATTGATTTCAAGTTTCAAAGAATTGTGATCTGACAGTGTGCATGGTATGATCTGTATTCTTTTGAATTTATTGAGGCCTGCTTTATGTCCCAGTATGGGATCTGTCTTGGAGAATGTGCCATGCGCACTTGAGAAGAAATTAAAATCCCTGGCCTCAGGATGTAAAGTTCTAAATATATCCGTCAGATCCATCTGGTCCAATGTGTTTTTCAAGTCCGTTATTTCTTTAGTGATTTTCTGTCTGGTTGACCTATCTATTGCTGTAAGCGGAGTATTAAAGTCCCCTGTTATTAGCACATTCTTATCTATAAGCTTGTTTCTGTTTGTGATGAATTGTTTTAGATATTTAGGTGCTCCCATATTCGGTGCGTAGACATTTATGATTGTTAGTTCTTCCTCATGGATGGACCCTGTGATTATTATGTAGTGCCCTTCTGCATCTCTTGTTATTGTCTTTAATTTAAAGTCCAGTTTGTCTGATATAAGTATAGCTACTCCGGCTTTCTTTTGATTTCCTGTAGCATGATATATATTTCTCCTTCCCCTTACTTTAATCTGAAGGTATCTTCCAGTCTAAAATGAGTTTCTTGTAGACAGCATATAGATGGATTTTGTTTTTTAATCCATTCTGCTACCCTATGTCTTTTGATGGGAGCATTCAGCCCATTTACATTCAGTGTTATTATTGAAATATGTGGGTTTAGAGTCTTTGTATCTTTTGTAGGGTTCATGTTTGTGGTGGTGTCTCTGGAATCTTTGTTCCTTGCAACATTTCCTTCAGAGCACCCCCCTCAGGATTTCTTGTAGGGCTGGCTTCGTGGTGACAAATTCTTTCAATTTCTGTTTGTTTGGAAAGGTTTTTATCTCTTCTTCTATTTTGAATGACAGGCTTGCTGGATAGAGGATTCTTGGCTGCATATTTTTACTGTTCATCACATTGAAGATCTCTTGCCATTCCTTTCGGGCCTGCCACGTTTCAGTAGATAGGTCTGTCACCACTCTGATGGGTTTCCCTTTGTATGTGAGGGCCCTTTTCTCCCTAGCTGCTTTCAAAATTCTCTCTTTGTCCTTGTATTTTGCCATTTTTACTATGATATGTCGTGCAGAAGATCGATTCAAGTTACGTCTGAGAGGAGTCCTCTGAACCTCTTGTATTTCCACATTGACTTCCTTCCCCAGGTCGGGGAAGTTCTCTGCTATAATTTGTTCCAGGACTCCTTCAGCACCTTTCCCTCTCTCTTCCTCTTCTGAGATTCCTATGATACGGATATTGTTGCGTTTGACTGTGTCGCTGAGCTCTCGAATTCTTCTTTCCTGTTCCTGGATCAGTTTGTCTCTTTTTTTGTCAGCTTCTTGCTTTTCTATAATGGTGTCTTCTAAATCACTTATTCTCCTTTCTGCCTCTTCAAGCCGTGCATTGGAGGCCTCTAATTTATTATGGATCTCATTTATTGCATTTTTTAATTCTTCATGCCTATTTTTATTTTCCATTCTGTCTGTAGCCATAGTTTCTTTGATGTCCCCTAGGCTTTTTTCAAGCCCAGCTATTAATTTTACCATTGTTATTCTAAAATCTTGTTCAGTTATGCTGCTGATATCTGTTTTGAGCAGTTCACTAGCTCTCATTTCTTCTTGGAGTTTCTTTGGAGGAGAGCTCTTTTGTTTCATCATTTTAGTTACCTTTCTGGCTCTTGTTGGTTTTAAAGACCTGTTATGCTCTCTGCACCTATGAGTGCTGCTGTATCCAAGAAGACTCTTTGACTATCCAGGGCCTATCCTTTCAGAGAGTGTTTTTTGAATGGTATCTCTTGGTCTCTCTTGTTGGGACCTTGGTTATTTTATTTTCCTACTCATAGTGATATTTGGGACTCTCCACCTTGTGTACTCTGGCTTGTTTCTTGAGGTAGCCGTTAGAAGGCTTTCTCAGTGGATTCTGCATCCTTTCTCTCCCAATCTCTTGGGT